>JAPZVO010000044.1:0-146000 GCA_029962745.1 Echinometra lucunter | reverse complement strand
GTCCTGAGTGGTATGTGCTTGTTGTGTGTCACCAGCTACCTCCATGGCGTCATGTTGGCATTTCCCTCAACTATTTTAAGATCTTGCATGTCCCTATCAAGTCCCTTGGCCGTAATTGTGATGCCGATCCTGTCCTGCGGTTGAACATGTTTTATTGTATCCAGTAGATGTGGTTGTCAGCGCTCTGTTAGATGCGATCATAGTTGAGGGAAATCCCAACATGACGTCATGGAGGTAGCTGGTGACACATAACAGGCACATACCACTCAAGACTGTGCAACAAAAACTGTTTTGAAAGAGAGAGAGAGAGAGAGGGGGGGGGGGGAGAGAGAGAGAGAGAGAGAGAGAGAGAGAGAGAGAGAGATAGAGAGAGAGAAAGAGAAAGAGAAAAGCAAATGCTAAGAACTACAAGCCATGCCAAAATCTCCTCTCTGATTGTTCGTGCTCTTTTAAAGTGTCATCGCAAGAAGTTTGATATCACTCTCCAACAACAAACGCGTTCTCCGTTCACGTAATCTGTGTGTAACGATTATACACTCTAAAAAAGAATTGGTCAGAATAACCAATGTGCTGGTGAATATGAAATTGGCCAAAATCAAGCAAAATATTGGTACATTGTTATCAATAATTTGGTTAATTTTAACCAATAATTTGGGCAATTTGACCAATTTCTTCGGTCGGACACATATTCACCAACACATTGGTTATTCTGACCAGTCCTTTTTTAGAGTGTACATGTATGTTTGGTCTGTATGATAGTTGGGGGGAATTCCACTTCTTCATGCATTGAGACTCACTGAACAAAACTAAAATGCTAAATCACCATTTAAAAGGGCTGAGGAGACACTACGTTTTCAAAATGTAAGATTAACACTTTGAACATGTTGGATTCAACATTAAGATGTTACATCACCATTTATATCAATAGTTAGTACTATACTATAATAAAAATAAAAATAACAGAATAATGCGTATACGTATTGTAATTATTTTAACCTAGTTCAAGAGTTCAAGAGTTTAAGAGTTCAAGAGTTCAAGAGTTCAAGAGTTTATTTTCATTTCCAAAAACAAATAACAACAAATTTGGAAAAAATCAAACAAACATAACTATTCATATATATATTTTTTTTACAATACATGTACAGGGAACATTAACATAATTTGAAACCTAGTCAACTCTTTTAGTTTGGTGTGTGTGTGTTTTCTACATAATTATACTGAATGGTGTAGGTGTAACAAAGTCTCAAGCATTAAGCTTATATTGTCACACCTCTGCATGTGTTTTCTATTATTTGCAATTGCAAGTGTAAAATGGTTATATTTTTTGTCTATGTTTGTTACCACGTTCTTGTCATATCTCTACTATGTCGATTTATAATGAACCATGCAGAAATAAATAAAGAGATAGATATATAATGAAAATGATGATAATAATTATAACTATACATAAATAATTGGGCTCATTTACCCAGTCATGTCAGTATTGCCACTGCTCTTCTGGTAGGCCCTGCAATTATTGTTACCCAGCATCGCCAGGTACGTATTCAATATTGTTCAAAACAACTGGCTCGAGAGGAACATTCTGCATGTGGGCAAAACATCTTGTTCAAAGATGTAAGCAGCAAGCGAGAGTCGAATCTACATGAAAGCAGGGGTGTACATTGGGGTGGGGGGGGGGGGGGGGCCCCCCCACTTTTTGTGGATACGTGTCTATATTAATATGTATCAATGGCGGAATCATCGCCCAAAGAGTTGAAGACCTGTCTACGCTAATGCATGAGAGGCGCAAAGCCTTCACCAATACATTCAACGTAGAGGGAGATATTCCATTTGTCGAAAAACATGCTTTGAGGATGCTGATTGAAAACGTTTGCTTTTCAGACGCTAATGCAGCATTATTTTTCATCTTCATTAAATTTCTCATGTTGCATTCTAATGGCAAAATGATGTTTATGAATTTATTATGAATTGGTATGGCAATCAAATAACGTGATTTTACATGCCACGATACAGACGTATCGATGGAAATACACGATATCCTTTCTGTCATTTGTTCCTTTTCATATTTTCTCTTTTTCTAATAAAAAAATGTGTTTTTTAATCTGCTTCTTTTGAATATAATCAACATGCATCATAGACTGTACATGGTTTCAAGGGAATCTACAATTTGCCAACTTAAGTTTGAAATTTACTTATAGTTCCTTCATATTTCAGTGAAAATAGTTGTTATCATATTCATCTCCGTATGTTTTAACTAGACTTGTTTTTTTCTGGTTTGATACCTTTTTATGTATTTTTATATACTGTTGTGATACTTTGTCATTGTTTGTTTGATTGTAGTTCATGTAGTTTAAGGCGAGTTACAATATCTTTCATTTTCCTTTGTAACGGTGTGTACTGGTTTTGTTCCCTAATCGTCTTGTGATCCATAGCACTTCTAGTTCCCCTTTTTCTCCCTCCCTCCTTCTTCTACATTCATCTCGCAACACCTTGATTTATCCTTCCTCTTCCTCGTCTTCCCCATAAAAATTTTATTCTGTATTATTTGTCTACAAGCGTAGCTTTTACGTCTCTCCACCTGCAAACATTTCCTACTATTTGCCTCTTGTAAAATACACTGTATGGATTTGTAGATGAACGTTTTTATTTGACTATGGTCATAAAGTATCCAACTTATGTATTATGCTTGTACTATGTGTTTGTTTAAAAGTGGAATAAACTGAACTGAAATGAAGTGCATTGAACTGAACTTACTGTTCCATCGCTTAAGACTGTGTAATAAACATGATAAATGCGAATGTGGAATATGAATTAAACTAAACTAAAACTGAGACTGAAGTGTGAGTAAGGGATATAAGGGGAAGATGTTCTTTTTGTCCATAAAGTAAGCGCACCTTTTTAAAACTGTGACGCGTATTACGAATCATTCTGCCCATTCGTTATAAGATATCAAACGCTCGAAGATAGAGAAGATAATAAGGAAATGGTTTATTATACTGAAGACAAATAAAATGGTGCGAATTTCTTCGCGTTATTTATTCATATACATTATTGTTTATTTTTTCAATTAAATTTCAATTTATTTTCAACAAATATCAAGCAAACTCTGAACAAACCACACATTGTGAAATAACAGTACAGTCAAAATAATGTTATAATAGTCATACGAAAACAAAGGCAAAGGGAGCATTTAGTGATAGTGTATAGGGCCTTGAGTGAATCAGGGCTTATTGCGTCTAAGGTCGGTAATAGTTTTAGACAGGTTTACGAAAAACAGAAAGGGGGGGGGGGAAGAAGGAATTAGAAAAGGGAAGGAAACAAGGAGGTATGGGAATAGAGACATGGAAAGGCATAGAACATTGCAAGACAAACTAAAATTGTAACAAATAAAATGGTGCGAATTTCTTCGCGTTTTTTATTCATATACATTATTGTTTATTTTTTCAATTAAATTTACTAAAGAATACTAAAGAAGAAGCAAAAACTATTCCCAGAATAGCTGTGACATCACTGAGTTCGTATCTAAGCGTGGGAAGTATAGGTTTTTACATAGTTTTGCTTATTCATCTTGAGTCTAAATTGCCACAAGGAACCCAAATTATATGATTTCTTCGAATACATTCCAATCGCAATAGTCTTAAATCATTCTTTCTGTGAGGTCGGCCTTTCAAAATAAAAACCCTGCAAAATTAGTATTGATTTCATCCAGAAGAAACGTTTAGCTATTTCGATTGATTGCATTAACCACTATGTGCAATCAATCGCAAAAATTTATTGTACGATCAATCGCTAAGCTTTGTGTTACGGGGCCCAGGTCTACTTCACGCTTCATGATTTTACTGGCCCTTTTTACAACCTTTCTCAACTTATCGGTTGCAGCCATGTTTAATTCAGTACATGACTCAGTGTATGGCTATATTGACTGGATAAGAAAAAGGATGCATGATAAATATCATGTGGTTTTTCAGCAGTGGAATTTGAAAATAGATTTATGAAACCGATTAATATAATAAACTTATGTCATCCACATTATCCGATTTGATGAAAAAAAAAAAAAGATTGACAATAAAGTAATATCGTACGGTTTATTAAAAAAAATGGTCAAAAATTGGAGGTTTCATTAATTATGATTTTGCTTTATGAACAATATTATGTTGTCCTGTTCATTTTCACAATACGAACCTGTATTACTCTGTGATTTTTGCTGTTGGTTACTTAATGATATGCTACGCATTCCTGTGTGGGTATCAGTAACGCAGTAAGAGACTGTCCATTGATTTTAATTTCTGGATATCCAAAATTGTGCTTTGTCTATTTCATTCTTATTTATTATCTAGATTCCAGATACGGAGCAATAACTTGTTTCTTTTAAAGGAGAATGAAACTAAGGCATCAGTGTGCTTCAGTGAATGAAGGAGAACAAGAAAGATCTACAGTGAAAATTTGAGAAAAATCTGACAATCTGTTCAAGAGTTGTGAATTTTGAAATTTCAAGTGCCGGTAAATTACTATCATGGGGATCCTTTAGGTTGGCAACTCCACCATCAAACACAACTTATTTTTTTAAGGGAGTCTGCAATTTACAAGCTCTTTACTAGAATACCCTCACATTTCACTGTAACTACATTGTCTAATTAAAGTTTAGATATGGAGCTTTGATTAATTATCTGCGTATGGTATACTTTGACTATTACTTTCGTGGCTCGATATCATTCTATGTATTTTTATACCATTGCAAAATTCTTTCTTATTATCAATGCTGCATCGCTTATAATTTATGCAATGAATGTGAAAGTGGAATATGAAATCAACTGAACAGAAACTTAGACTGAATATGAGGAGGAGACTTTCCATCATGTAATATCCAAAACTTCCTTTTTGCAAACGACGACATGTATCATAAATGACGAGTCATAACTCCTTCATCTTTATAATTATTGCTTTATTATTATTTTATTTGGCATTTTATACATAATATAAACCAATTATGGTATAAAAAATAATCTTACATATTGGAGGTATGTCAGTTATGGGTGTACTAGGCTGGGCAGCCTGGGTATATGGGTATGACAAGGGTCAACCAAAATATGACCAAAGGACCGCAGTCCATTCTCCCCCAAACACTATGGCGCAACCATAATTGATCACAATTATTGCATCAACAATAACAGAATATAATCATAAGAATTAATATTTAGAAATAAAAAAGGAGCACAAGAAAAGAATATTTGATATTTTTTCAAACACAAACAACAATAAACTGTAAATTTACTCAATTTTCAGTATGTTAACACACACACACACACACCCACACGCGCACACACACAATACACATACAAAGAGAGGACGAAAAAAAAATGAGGCCGAATGAATTATCCAACATAAATTGATGCTTCATCAAATCATGATCGGAAGGTCAAACTTTAAATTCTATTGTAATAAGGAAGGGGAGACAAAAGAGGGTAAAATAGTTCGTACAAATAACCCCGCTTGAATTTCTTCGCGATTTTAGGTCATATACACTTTTGTTTTTTACCGGTTACACTGTGTTTGTAAAATTTTCGGAAGATGTCGATTCATTGTGAAATCTCTCCTTTTCACATAACAGCTGACTTGAAAATATCGTATTTATTCGGCTGTATTTTCCATACTGAACACTTTTGATATTAGTATTCAGCATGGTAATGGTTGTCATGAAATAATAAGTACTGCATTTAATTCTCAGAACAAAACTGAGAGAAGGACCTATTTCCTTTTAATTCGTCACTTCCTTGTTTGTCATCGTAAACTACACCACCATAATCATGATAATGTCCTCACATCTAATATTCTATTATTGTACTAGGCCTATCATTTGTAGCACGGGCCCTGGAATGTTGATTCCGGTGAATTTACCATACCGGAAATGTTTAAAAATGGTTATAAAAGGTGGTTATCATCAAGTAAAGATGAACTATTGCAATTTTAAGTGCAATATTTTCTGTGAATAAGTGAGAACTAAAATTCTCACACAAAATCGATAGGTGGCACTTTATTGTCAACCTATTTCCTTTATTTTTTTTTCTTCCTTGTTTGTTTTTCTGAATCAAACTTATTCTGAACTTATTATTGTAACTATATCCTCTTTGTTCTACCTTTCTTACCATACTAACTACCTTTATTTTTTCTTATACCGCATAATGATCCTTGTGATGATACGCGCTTTCTAAGAATTTTATAATATTATAATCAACTGAGAGAAGGAATTCCCTTTAAACTTATTTCCTTTTAATCTATTTTTTCCTTGTTTGTTATAGTAAACTACACCACCATAATCATGATAATGTCCTCACCATCTAATATTCTATTATTGTACTAGGCCTATCATTTGTAGCACGCGCCCTGGAATGTTGATTCCGGTGAATTTACCATACTGGAAACGTTTAGTATGGTTATAGACCAATTTCACAACGCAAGAGGGCAGCAGACTGTTCGACACAGTTCGACATACTGCGGTGGGCGCTCCAACTTTTATAGTACACAAGTCAATAGCGTGTACATTCGTTCGATTTTTTGTCTATTTTGACTAGTGTATGCAGATTTATTTTAATATTTGCAATGATAAATTATCAGGGAAGTTCAGGTCGCAGCTGTGCGGTGCTCAAATGCCACAAGAATTAAAGAAAGTTTAAAAATTGGAAGCTAACTGAGTGCGAAATTCACTCGCTTTTGACTCATGAAGCCTGTTTGTGTGAGAAGCCGTACTCCCTACCCAGGTTTCCGTAAGCAATGTGAAGGAATTCGTCGCCAGTGGGTAAAAACATCAACAGCAAGTACTTTGAAGTCAAGAAACATTATCATTATGTACTTTTGGCGTAAAATTTAATGAGTGAAAACATGACTTTGTAAACAGGGTAAGATTTAGGGCTCCCGTTTACTACGGCTTCTATGCTGCAATCGAACTTTTACTGACAAAACTAAGTTGAAAAACCATCGAAAGTACACAAATACATCATACCTTCATCCGTCAGATATGACCATTGTCTTACCTCATCTACCCATGTATCCATGCTTTATTTTATTGATCTAGAATAAAGTAAATGGAACAATATCGGGGCATATCTCATATCTTACATTCATTTTGTACACAGAGCCAATCGCGGTCAGCGCGCTTGCCCACCGCAGCAATGGCGTCGCCGATAGAGGGCCAAATACATAAACCGGATGTGAAATTGGTCTATAAAAGGTGGTTATCATCAAGTAAAGATGAACTATTGCAATTTTAAGTGCAATATTTTCTGTGAATAAGTGAGAACTAAAATTCTCACACAAAATTGATAGGTGGCCCTCTAATCAAACTTATTCTGAACTTATTATTGTAACTACCCTCTTTCTTCTACCTCTCTTACCATGCTTACTATATTTTTTTTTCTTATCCGCGCTTTCTAAGAATTGTTTATCATTATTATGATCTTTATTATTATTATTATTATTATTATTATTATTATTAATTATTATTATTATTATTATTATTATTATTATTATTATAAAGTTTTTATTGTTATAGTGAACCACATCACCATAATGTCAGGATCTCAATTTTAATGTGGACTGTGGGCCTATTTTATAGTAGGCGTATATATTGGGAACAAAGGGGCATCAGAGTGTACAATGCTGGGTCCTACAATGCATTGCTTACATTGTCCTTTCTCGAGTACACGACACTATTAGCTCGACACCCAGGCCACGAATCATACGTCCAGCGAGTCATACAGCTCATGATCGTCCGACTGCTCACGGGTCATACGGCCCACGAGCATAGTCATAGTGATATACAGCTCACGAGTCATACAGCTCAAGAGTCATAAGGACCACGAGCTCGACATTTGGCAAATAAGTCCCAAGAGCTCGACACTGTGTAAGTTATAGGCCCACTAGCTCGACACTAGGCAAATAAGGCCCATGAGCTCGACACTACGTGGGCCTAATTGACGTAGTGTCGAGCTCGTGGGCATAAAATACACAGTGCCGAGCAAGTTGGCCTATTTTACTTTATAGCTACTGGGCTGTATGACATGTGGACCTTTTATTTCAACGTCTAGTTCATGGGCCATGTGACCCCTGGCCGTCGAGCTCGTAGGATGACCCCAGTCCCTCTACGTTCAGTTGAGCCTGTGTTTGTAGCATCATTTATAATGTATGCGACAAAATACAGCGGGCAAATGAAAGCAATTTGATATATAGTGCAGGGTAGTGATTATTGAGGCCTACTTAAGCGCTTTGTCATTGTACTGCGATATTGAAATAGCTTTTTTTTTCATTTCTCTTTGATGTTGTTCAGACAATTGTCGTTAGGGCATGTATCATGCGAATTCAAGTTCATCATGGGCTTTGAAATTTGAACCCACTGTATTCAGATTCGTGACAAAAGCGGAAGATCAGTCATTCGTGATTTCCTTTCATTCGAGAAGAGAATGCTTATGAAGAGAATAACAACACTGGGGAGATATCCTTTCTAAATAGTTGCAATACAACAAACACGTGGAAATCACCATGGATCCTGGTATCGGAGGATCCATGACCCTATAGAAACGACCGTCTCTCATTTTACCACAATACGTTTTGTATGATTGTTTGATCAGATCTCGCTCCCAGACATTATGTACTTTGTGTCGTCAAGCGGAGTTAATTTCATAGCTGCTTCGCCAAGAGTTATCAATTTATCATTTGATGATGTTGATTAGATTCCATATCTCTCCCAAACCCTTGAGTAGTAACTGCTTTTCAGTTTCTTTTTTTTTTCAGCCCCTGGATATACAGTTGGAAACCTGAAACCGTGGCCGAGAGAGTATATCTCTAGAGGCATAACAGTACTGTATCATTTTGTGTAAACCTAGAAATAAGTACAATGTCCGCCTAATCTGGATCCGTGCCACATTTGTGTCGTAGTACCAATCTAGCTAGCATACACACCGTCTAGTGGTATTACAAAGAACTTCGTAGTCTCATGGCGACATGTCGTCTGGCCATACAATGTACATGGAAACAGTTATCAAAGAAAAAATAGAAAGAGAAATCTGTAAGTCGGTCCTTTTTCTCCTTCGACGTGACGTCAATTCACTAGAAATAAATTTGGCAGCATGGTTGGCAGTATCCGCCGCCGTGCAAAAGCCCATCGAGTTTAGCATTAAAGTGTAACCACTGTTATCATTTTTTTCAATTCACTTCAATTCAAGGAAACAAATATTTCTTCCACTTCACTTGCGGGAGTTAACAATCATTTTTTCCCCCCAACTGTGTACAGTTTATACATAGTAACATTACAATAACATAAACATGATAAATCAACGATAGGTGCAAAAGACAAATGTAAAATTTCTATACTTCCTTGATTAATCCAATGAGTCTCGGGTTAATGTTAGGCCTATCATAAAACATTTTTAGTTAAGAAGGGATAGTGGAGCGTGATCACACTGGAAAGTCCAGGAAAAATAATCATCCTGATTCTCGCACCGCTTCCTGTGTAATTTGTCTGTTGTTCTCATTGAAGAAATGGTTGAAGCAGTGAAATATATGTGGCGTCTCTACATGGACGTGGTTGCTGTAACTCGAAACCTCTTTGGTGTCATGCCACAAGGATGTTTACCACTTTCCTGGTACCATGAGATGATGCATAGAGTAATATTATCCGCTAACCCTAGCTCAGGGCTGTACTCAGAAATATATTGGCGCGGGGGCCAAACCCGTAAAAAAATTGAAGAAAGTCAAAAGGGAGGGAGCGAAGCGACCGAGCTGGTCATGAGGGCACTGTCGCATTTTTAAAAGTGAAATTGAAGGATTTTGAGCAAATTTTTGGTTGATTTTGTGAGTATTTTCAGAAAAAAATGTAAGATTTCATTTTTTTTTGGGGGGGGGGGGGGGGGGAGGGCAACTTTCCCCCTCTCCCCTCCCCGCTGCATACGGCCATGCCCGAGCTTATGGTTTCGGAGGACAGTGCCAATTACAGGTATCAGAATTTCGCATTTCGTCATCAATAGCGATTGACATTTATGCTTAGATTGACCCCAGGGATTTCAATTCTTTCCACTGCAATAAATAATTATGATGATGATGATGATGATGATGATGATGATAATAATAATAATAATAATAATAATAATAATTATAATTATAATAATCATCGTAATAATGATAATGATAATAATATTATTATTATCTCTATGGTTAGTATCATTACTACTTCTACTACTACTACTACTACTACTACTACTACTACTATCTTTATTATTAAGCCTATTATTATAATTACTATCCTTGGGATTGTTATTAGTATTAGTATAAGTATCATTATTACAACAACTTCTACTACTACTACTACTACTACTATTATTATCTTAATTTTTGTTATTATTACTATTATTATTAGTAGTAGTAGTATTAGTAGTAGTAGTAGTAGTAGTAGTAGTAGTAGTAGTATTACTACTATATTAAAAAAATCATTATTATCAGCAACATCATAAGCAACATCATCATCATGATGACTATTCATATATAATGTATAATTTTACATGATCTAATCGCCTCCTCCCCGTCTCTGTCTGTGTCTCCTTGTACTATACGTTCGATGTCAGCGCTCTTTATTGAATATTATAGGCTCAAACGATAGGGAGTCCCAATTATGTTAAGAAAATAAAATCTCCTCCAAGTTTCATATGATTAGCTGAGAGTAAATCTGTCATAGAAATGCAGCAATTGTTAATGATAACGAGTTTTATAGAACGGGGCCCAGGATTTGTATATTTTTTTTTGTTATTCATATTGCTTTTATTATAATAATGATAATAATAATAAGCATAAATTTTTATAGCGCAATTACTATAAAGATATATTCAGCTGTGCTGATTCAGAGCCCCTTTTTACTTGATTCTGCAAAATGTATTAAGTTAACTGAACAAATTATGATTTAAACTTAAATTTAAAGATATTTAGGAATGGGGAGCTTTGTACTGCAATTGGCTAGCTATTCCATAGTTTTGGAGCAGCAATATGTATTGATGTATTTTTGAATGAATGTGAATGAAATCTCTAATAAAATCTCTAATAAAATAGTTATTGAAAAAAAAAATGCATGTACATTCATTGGCAAGTTCATCAATTCTTACCCTGTTAGGTAAAAGCTTACCTGTGGAAACTAAGCATTATTTTTTCTCTCTCTCTCTCTCCTTTTGCAGATGAATTATCGGTTTCCAAAGAAAACCATGACACTGTCTTTGATGTTGAACATTTCAGACTACAGCCCATTTTATCCTTTTAAAGCTATTCAGTAACTTTAAAAAACTCTGAGATCCATGGCCTTACATGCTATCAGCCAGATGATATTGTGTAAAAAAAATGAAGCCCTGAAAAATGCACTTCAAAAGCATCATCATGTGCCTCACAAAAAGTAAAATATGCACGTGACCGGAAATACAAGACCTTTTTATTCTGTATTCTTTTACTTCAGTGTAATTCAAAAGAATACACAGGACAGTTTTCGAAAGTGGCAGTATTCAGTGATAAATATCTCGAGAATGATAATGTCTTATATCTCGAAACCTTTATATTCCTGACTATTTATATTGTCCTTCTGAATATCTTTATACATAACACAGACATCGAAATTGAAAAAAAAAAATCAAACCTCCACACAGTTATGGGATCCCCCCCAAATGAAGACCTTAAAATCTTCTTTTCAGGTGCCCATTCCACAGCTAAAGTAAAGACAATAAATCTTAATTCTTGTTTCTGAACTATGAAAAAGAGTAAATAGCCTATATTTTTTTCTCGCTCGCTGTGCTCGCTTGTATGATAATTAGAAACAGGATAGTCTTTGAAAGCGGATTAATTAGGCAAGAGAGGGGACCAAAAATATAATTTAGATATCTTATAGGCCCATCGTTTAGTTTGATGAATAATTATCATCTCTACCATAAGAAAAAGAGTATGGAGATTTTTTTTTTTTCTCGCTCGCTGCGCTCGATCGTAACAAATTTATATACAAGATGGTTTGGGAAAGCAAACGACTCATTTAGGCAAGCGAGGTGACCAAAATGTACATGCATAAGTTAGATATCTCATAGTTAATTCCATCGTGTATTTGATTGAAGAATTATCACTTCTACCATGAAAGAGCATATATATATATATATATATATATATATATATATATATATATATATATATATATTTAGGTGAGAGAGGTGACAAAATATATGATTTAGATATCTTCAAGCCCATCATGTAGTTTGATGAAGAACTATAACTTCTACGAAAGAGAGTGTATATTTTTCCTGGCTCGCTGGGCTCGTTCGTATTATATTTAGATACAGGATGTTTTCGGAAAACAAACACATTCGGCAAGTGTGGTGAATAAATATAATTTAGAAGGAAAATATGATAGAGGCACAGTGAACATGCCTAGTGGGCCTTATACGGTTGAATTTATTGACGTTGGTCGTCGCTAGTCGGAGGCATTGTTTGTCAGCAATCTGGCCTCTACACCCTCCTGGATAAAGTTTTATCGACGCCCCTGTGTGGGTCTAGTGAAATTTAAGTCACTTTCGGAGGTTGACGAGCCGGTCTACCTGGATGTCCATGAGTATAGGCTATGTGATATAAATAATATGCATGATATGAGATGACATCAAGCGTTATGACCAACGTAAAAACAAAAGTTTTTTTTTTATACATTTTTGTGATCTTTAAAGAAAACAAGGCATTCAGAAGTTTAAAGCAGTTTAAGCATGTTAAGTGGCTGCAGTATACTTGTTCCGCCATAATAATAAAAAAGAGGCTCGATCATTCCCCTTATTTTGCTTAACCAAGGCCAACTTTGTAGAATATTTCAATTCCCCCTTAAAACAAGGTACCGGTTGCCGGTAAGCCTCATGACTAAGAAAGAAACAAAGATATACAATGCACTAATTACGAACGTTAAAATGGAATTGTTTATAATTATCATTTGGGGGGGGGGGGGGGTGGGAGAAAGGAAGAGGCATATGGACTATTGCAGGAATGATTAGATTGTAGTTGAGACATTTTGTCTTTAAACGTAGAGCATTAAAATATAACACTTGCCCTGGCTGTTTTCCTAAAAAACTATCTTTGGTCTCTGTTAATAACTCAGATGTAACATGTGGAATAATGTACTGATTTCGAATCACATTGTGACCAGGGGCGTCGCTAGACTTTTTTTAATGGGGGGGGGGGGGGGTGTAGAGGACAAATTATGCCTCCGATTGCCGACGACCAACGTCGACAAATTCAACTGTATAAAGCCCAAGAGGCATGTTCAGTTGTGTGCCTCTGTTATATTTTCCTTCTAAATTATTTTTGTTCACCTCACTTGCTGAATGTGTTAGTTTTCCGAAAACACTCTCTATCTAAATATAATACGAGCGAGCGCAGCGAGCGAGGAAAAATATACACTCTCTTTCGTAGAAGTGATAGTTCTTCATCAAACTACATGATGGGCTTAAAGATATCTAAATCATATATTTTGATCACCTCTCTTACTTAATTTATTTGCTTTCAAAGACCATCCTGTATCTAAACATCTTACGAGCGAGCGCAGCGAGCGAGGAAAAATATATATACTCTTTTTATGGTAGGTGATAACTCTTCATCAAAGTACATGATGGGCCTCGCTTGCCGAATTCGTTTGCTTTTCCAAATCCATCTTGGATCTGAATATTGTACAAGCGAGCGTAGCGAGCGAGGAAAAATACTCCTTTTCATGGTAGAAGTGAAAGTTCTTCATCAAAATACACGATGGGCCTTTAAGGCACCTATTGTGATATATTTTGTCACCTCTCTACCTAATCTATTTGCTTTCAAAGACCATCCTGTATCTAAATATTATACGAGCGAGCGCAGCGAGCGAGGAGAAATATATTTACTCTTTTTTTGGTATAGAGGTAATAATTCTTCAACAAAATACATGATGGGCCCCAAAATATCTAAATTATATATTTGTTAATTTCACTTGGCAAATGTGTTTGCTTTCCGAAAAACATCCTGTATCTTATTACAATACGAGCGAGCGCAGCGAGCGAGGAAAAATAGGATCTCTTTCGTGTTACCAGTGTTATTTCGTTGTCAAAATGCACAAGCAAATAAGCCGAATATGACTCTATTTGGGCACCTTACTCATCTTTCTTTTTTCTTTTTCCCTCCTTCCTCTTCCCTCTCCTTTCTCTCTCTCTCTCTCTCTCTTTTGCCGACAGCGATCGCGAATTTGCCGACAAGAATTTTTAATGGGGGGGTGTCACACCCCCACACCCCCCTCTAGCGACGCCCCTGATTGTGACAGCCGAGTCACGTGTCATATATAAAAAAAAAAGATTAATGATATGATAATACATAGAGACGCGCGATCCTGAAAGCACGCCCACTGCCTCCCAGGACTCCCGAGCATTGCATCTGCCACGCCGCCGATGACAATAAAAGCGATGCACACAGCTGTAAATTGTGCATTCGGACATTCCCCAGGTGGGTCTTTGCTTGTGCTGGTTC
The DNA here is from genome assembly GCA_029962745.1 of Echinometra lucunter. Taxonomy (NCBI): domain Eukaryota; kingdom Metazoa; phylum Echinodermata; class Echinoidea; order Camarodonta; family Echinometridae; genus Echinometra; species Echinometra lucunter. Next base: position 131,468 of record JAPZVO010000044.1, on the reverse strand, counting down.
CGTAGTGCTGATTTACACTAAACTGTATATCTGTGGTCACGATGGAGCCTGAAAAAGAAATGGAAATCGATCTACCTGAACAGTCAATAGATGATGAAGAAGACATGGAAATCGATCTACCTGAACAGTCAATAGATGATGAAGAAGACATGGAGATAGACGAAGAGAGAACTGAACATACGACGCAATCCTTGCAGACCGAGGTGGAAATAGTAATAGCCTGTCAAACTCTACAAGCCGCTCTGATCAGAGTCATTCGACAAGCAGCTTCTAGCAAGACGCACAAAGAATCAGCACAAGCAATTCCACCATCGTCACCCCACCCTTCATCAGTTCGGGGATGTTAAAATCTCCTGACATTTTGGGGTAAATGTCAAGAGTTACAATTTTTGATGTACATGGAGGCTCATATCATTTTCTCACTCACACACACAACACACACTCTCCCACACAGACCTTTCTTTTAAAGGAATGACAATAATATCAGTAACGCTATCCTCTATTGGGCAGTTAATATCTAGAAGATACTCTGATACTTCGATACTCTGAGCCTTTATTGTTTTTAGAACCAGCTGCCACCATATTGCTAAATCATTCTAATCATGGGCATACTATCGAACACAGTATATCCCCGTTTAGCGAAGCCTTACTAGCCCAATAATGTTTTGTTATTCGTAAACCGTTGACTATGAAACATCCTCTCTAGATATGGGTTTGGATGCAGCCGCCCATTTCACATATAGCAAGACTATTCTAAATTCAACACATCGCTACACAATTCACTCATTATATGGCGGGTCTTTTTAATAATTGAATATTTTATGGGAATGCCACATTCATAGTCATTGATATACGGATTTTTTTTAAAATTACTGTTGCCTTCTACAAAAGAATGAAAGAATTTTAATGGGAATTTGACTATAATTATAATAGTTGGCAATGCTGTCGTGCACATGCAGCCGGCCAAAATTATTACAAAATTACCAAAATCTATTTTGTATCTTTCTCCAATATTTATACATAGCCATTTCCATTTGCTGAGGTAAATAATAATGCTAAGTTACCAAAGCACCTGAAAGATTTTTCATCCTTTAAACTCTATAGATATACCACTTAAAATAACAAACCAAGCACTCCTCGTATCATATGATAACTATCTTAAAGCATTGGGTCCGGAAACAAAAATGGCAGACGTATGGCTTCCTTTCGACCTAAAAACATTTGCTATAAAAATCAACATAAAACTATCATTCAATCACAGTCCCTAAATTCTGAAATAGGTTTGGTAAGAATGAATCAAAATTAGGTAAAAAGGTAACATGCATGTTCGACTGGTACATTTTTAAAATTTTCTTTTTGAAATTCATCCCACACTGGATAAACCTTTACCTAACAAGCATGTATTATACACAACATTGGGTAAGATGTTACACAATATACATCTTACGTTTGTACCCTATATTGAGAAAAAATTTACCCAACTTTTCTTTTTAGAGTATAGGGCATGGGAATCATACGGCATCGCCTATTCAAACACGGGCGAATATTACTCGCGGTACAGATTGCGAGACCAGCCTGAATAATCGGCTTCCTCATCATCATACGCCTGCCGGTTTGCCTCTGTGTCCGGGGGTGTTGGCGATGGCTGCCTTGATGTGCCATTAGTCAAGGCTGTTGTTAGCAACTACAACGGGATTGTCGATAGCGTGTCTGCGTTTATCATTTATTTTTATCTATTTTTTTCTAAGCACTGGTAACATAAACCAGTGAGAAGAATTCAGATTGAAATTGATTTTAAGGTGACATTCACAGGCATGGACTGCCGCTTCTGTTATCACTAAGTATATTTTGCAAATTTTGTGTTAACACTCAATGTTTATACAGGAATTCATATAAATCATGGTCGGATTGAAAGCACTAAAACTATGTGGAATGATATTCTTAAATAAATTCGTTGTACTCCCTTAACCTTTCTGTTTCTTTCCCTTCAACATCACCGGAAGAAAGGGAAAGTTTTAGATGGAGTCTACGTTATATTTTTCATAAAAGAGTTTACTCATTAACACATATTCAAATTGTGTTGAAAGTCACAGACTACTTTTTTGTCTATCAGCAAGGAAATAATGTTTCGAGTGCATCCGACACTGGATGCCTCGCCGAGTAGAGTGGGGGCACTTTGTGCGAGCTTACGGCGATTTGGCATTTTTTTATGCGATGTTGAGGCAATATCTGTGGATGTTTTGTGCGCATCGCACCGCATGCCTCGCGAGGTGGAGCGGGGACAATATGTGCTAGGCTATGGCGAAGTCGCGATCTTCAAGTCCAATTTTTAGTCTCCGTAGATAATTCATCTGGTAATCTCAATGCAGGGGTGGCTGTTTTCACTGCTATTAAAAATGTTCTTGAAATGGTAGTATGTCGTGGTGGCCCTATTTTATTCTTTTATTTAAAAAATCTTTTTAGGTAACCAATACTATTATTTTCTTCCAATAGTCTAAGATTATTATCTAAGGAAAATATAACAGAAAAGTATACAGAATTCGTGTACACACGAAATAGACGACGGCATTTTGGTGGCTTAAACCAACAAATATTGTATTGCATCTTACTTGCACATCGCTAGAGTTGATTTTGGCAACTTTTTTCATGAGAGTGGCAACAGCCACCTCGAAGAATATTTTTTAATCAAAGACTTCACATTTATTATATTTTTAAAAGTAAATGGATATCTTTGATACAGATATGGACTCAACATCGACCTAAAATTCGCCAATAAGCCATATAGGCTCCCATCCCGGTCCGATTCGAGAGGCATATGCAGCGTGATGTGTTAGAAATCTCCACTGCATATTTAAATCTATCGGCCCTATCCACTTGTCTTTTTTCTTTCTTTCTCTCGTGCTTTCTCCATTTCTTTTCTCTATTCTCTTTTTTTTTTACTTCACCTTTTTTTCACATTTTGGTGATAATGTTTGCTGGGAAGCAGTAAGAAACATGTGGCCGCAAAGTTTGAAACAAGGTAGCTCGTTTATCCTTACCAGCTTACCATGAATACTGTCGGTTCCTAAAAAGCATCTCACTTTTTAAATCGGTATTGAATTCCTCTTTATTACTAATAAAAAGAGAAAAAAAAAACCACATTGCCTTAAACTGATGACTTCTACCTTTGCCATTCCTCATCTGCTGACTTGATGAAAAATACAGGGAACGCAAAACATGTATAATGCAGGAAGGAGAACGTTATGTGGTACTCATCCTAGTCATGTACAACATAATAGTTTTACTGAACTCCTTTCGAAAATCTAAAGTAGACTCTTCCTTTCCCCTGTTGTTGAAGGAAAAAATAACAGAAACGTAAAGACAATAAAAGTTGTACATTCTAATCGGCAAGTTTCCCACGCACACCGATAGCCCCCTGGCCAAGATTTACCACAATTGATTCGACACTACCAGAGGTAGACATTGCAGCAACTATCTAGTGTCTCATTTTCGCTGCATATCAAACTCATTTCGAATAAACAACTAAAACAACAGCAACAACAAAAACGACAACGACAACAACTCACTGGTATTGAGGATGATGATGATAATAATACTTATAATGATGACAATAAAAGTAATAATGATGATAATGATAATAATGGTGATGAACAATGGTTCATAATATAAATATATATATATATATTCATAATATAATAATAAATATATATAATAATTTCATTATTAAAAACAGTAATAAGTATAAAAATAAAAACAGCAAGAATAATAACAAGAAGAAGAAAAAAGAAAGAGATGAAGAAGCAGCATTATAACAACAATGACCATAATTATCCTTAATCTTTATTACTGATATCACTTTTATCAATATTATTATTCATTTATGTACCAGTACTGGTATCAATTTTATGCTCACAATGATACACTGAATCTTTTAAGGGATACCCTACCACAAACGCAAGAAAATTCCTTTCGCAGTATATCAGGAAAACGTCCCTGTAAACGTCAACCCTTTTTTTTTTTGCTACCAGCAGCACTGTTAAGTATGTGCAATATTCCGTCCATTGCTGGGGGGGGGGGGGGAACCATTCCAACTATTGACATACCTATTCTGATCAGTTATTCATCCAAACCTGCCACTGTGATGATTTTTTGACATTCATTTATTTTTCTTAATAGTGAATCTGTTCTGGAAAACTGTCAGAAATATAACAAGCTCATGATCAACTTCTGAATTGATACTATTTTATTGTCCATGTCATCGAATTATCTATAACCCGGTAAAATAGGAGATTTTTAAAACAAACAAACAAACAAAAAAAAAAAAACATATGCATATTTAGCACTCATCTACTTATTTCTGTACCATATATCAACTTGTAAAATCTTATAATTTCAGTGCCTGTAATGTACTGCGGATGCCTAAGTTTCTGTTACGAAACATATTTTTTTATATTCCTCAAATCGATAGAGATTTTCTAGAGAAAAGAAAAAGTGTTCACAATTACAGGAATGTTTATCAATAGAATACCACCGTTCTCGGCCCCGTTTCATAAAACTCGTTATCAATGTTGCAATAACTGTTATAAGCTACTGAAAGCCTTACTTCTAATTGGCTGAGAGCAAATTTGTCATAGAAATGTGGCAGCAGTTAACAAGTTTTATGAAACGGAGCGGTTTTTACCTATTTTATTTCCTTGTTTATTTCATAAGAAAAATATATGAGGTAAACTTATTCACGTGGGAAAATTCTCAAAGTTAAATTGATGATACCTTTTTATAGATTTCAACGACTGATGAAATACCAGTGACTCATAATTCATTTAAATAATACATTATTTTCGATTGTACATTACAGACAGCAATGATTCATTTAACATCCTTGCTATCTAAATTTAGAAATAGAAACACTGTACAAATGCACAGTCTGATAGTGTATATTCATTTGAAATGCATAGATGATTGAAAAAACAAAATTGTTTGTCCTATGATGTTACAATGACAAAAAAAAAATGAAATTTCATTTCAGTGTAATCTGCGTGTTTGAACTTTGTGGTATTTTAAACCGTCTTTACAAATGTATTGCTCATAAGGATTAATCAATACATATGTATATAAACACAATGGTTTTAAAATGAGAAAACCACAAGTATGAATAATCTATCACTAGAAACTGCATCTAACAGATGGCAATCTTATCAGTTTTACGCCAACTACGTATCAGGTAACTGAAAAATGATAAAAAAATAAAATAAAACCACTTCCAGCCCCTGTGATATACCAGCGATTCGTCAGGAAAATAACGTAGATCGCAAATCTGCCTATCATACCCGCATATCATCAGATACGCACGTACATGTACAAGCCTGTTTTGTATAATCATGTTCCCATAATGGATCTCCACGATCCGTTTATACAGGTCATGGCCTTGCTTGTAAAAGATGATCAGATTGTAGAAACAGTTGTTATGAAAATGCATTTGTTGTACTGTCATTATTGAACGGGCGGATATCGTTGTAAATATCGTTGTAAATATCGTTATCCAGACACTGACAGATCTTTGGACATTCTTTGTAATATGTTACCAAATGTCTGCCACAAAGACAGGATAATCATCTTAAAGCTATAGGAGATAACATAATTTAAGATTAATGTTTAATTTTTCACGACTGCTATATACACTAGCTGCCCTCACTTTCCTTAGGGTTCAAAGGAGAAGCTTTGTTAAGCCTAAATCTACTGGAATAACTCCCTATAGTCCGGGTTATAATTGAGGGAGGTGCTACCTGGAGGAGGAAAAATTCTCATGTGGTTTTTCTAGACCGGTTTTTCATGGGGAACAAGAATATCTGAGGTAAACAGGCTGTACCCTGAGAACCTTTCTGTGAGGGCGCTTTTTCAAAATGGCAGCAAAAATCCCATATAAAGTGTGTATGTGGGTTAGATAAGTAAATTTGAGGCATGTTTGACCACTTTTTGCATTAGATTTGATTAAATTGATTTATAAAGAAGCTACGTTGTATTAGAGAATTTTTACAAGTGGTCCAAAATGAGAGCCCTTTTCAAAATGGCCGCCAAATCCTATATAAGCGTGTATAAAAACGGTGTACTCAAATCCTCACTCAGGTTTGACATGTTAATAAGATATGTCATAACATACACACAAGCAAGTATATTTAAAGCCATCAGAATTATTTGTAAGCCTCCAGTGTTTGCGCTACTCTCAACCCCGCTGATACCGACTGGAACAAATACCAACTCTTGTCAAACTCAAATTTTGCACCCATCCACTCAAGCGTAAAATATTGAAATTTTCAGATAGGATTTGATAGAAGAGACCCTGGGCTATCCACAGGTATGAAAATTTCCTCAAAATATTTCGGAATGCTCAGATGGTGAGAATTTTCAAACTGTAAACCTTTTTTTTTTCTGGGACAGTATGTTGGAAATGTGTTTGTTATTTTCTATAGCATTTGCACTTTTACGCTTGAATTGTAAACATAATGAACCAAATACAGTCATGTATATGCTGCACAGCCAAAAAATCTGAAAAACAAAATTCCTATTCCATGAGTTCGCTATCTGACTATAGACCATAATGAAAGAGGATGGTCAATGGTTTCGTAGTCTTTGGAGAAGTAAAACAAAGCAAAGCAAAACGCAATAAATCTGTTTTGTTTTTCTCGAAATCCATATTAATTGATAATCTGACAAAGTTCCACACTTATAAACATAAATAGGAAAATACTGTCCTGTGATAAAAAGAATGGTTCTTATATTTTCGAAAAGGTTTCTAGTATAGGTAAATAGGCCTCAGATTCCTACATCCTTGTGCATCTCTTTGTTTACAAGACGGGTATCGCTTAGCTATCTTCATGCTAGGCCTATACAGACAAGATGAAAATATGCATTAAAGGAACAACAATTTCCTTGACAATAATTTCTTTTTTTTTTTTAATCGTCTTGTGATTCATAGCACTTCTAGTTTCTCTCTTTCTCTCTCCTCCTTCTTCTACATTCATCTCACAACACATTGATTTATCCTTTCTCTTCCTCCTTTTCCCCATAAAAATTTTATTCTGTATTATTTGTCTACAAGCGTAGCTTTTTAGGTCTCTCCACATACAAAAATTTCCTCTTATTTGCCTGTTGTAAAATACACTGTATGGATTTGTAGATGAACGTCTTTATTTTACTATGGTCATAAAGTATCCAACTTATGTATTATGCTTGTACTATGTATGTTTGTTTAAAAGTGGAATAAACTGAACTGAACTGAAATGAATTGAACTGAACTTACTGTTCCATCGCTTAAGACTGTGTAATAAACATGATAAATGCGAATGTGGAATATGAATTAAACTAAACTAAAACTGAGACTAAAGTGTGAGTAAGGGATATAAGGGGATGTTCTTTTTGTCCATAAACTAAGCACACCTTTTTAAAACGTGACGCATATTGCGTGTCATAACGCCCATTCGTTATAACATATCAAACGCTCGAAGATAGAGAAGATAATAAGGAAATGGTTTATTATAATGAAGACAAATAAAATGGTGCGAATTTCTTCGCGTTTTTTTAAAAATTCATATACATTATTGTTTATTTTTTCAATTAAATTTCAATTTATTTTCCACAGAAATCAAGCAAAATCTGAACAAACCACACATTGTGAAATAACAGCACAGTCAAAATAATAATAGTCATACGAAAACAGAGGCAAAGGGAGCATTTAGTGATAGTGTATAGGGCCTTGAGTGAACCAGGACTTGTTGCGAACAAGGTCGGTAATAGTTTTAGACAGGTTTACGAAAAACAGAAAAGGTGAGGAAGAAGGAACTAGAAAAATAAAGGAAACAAAGAGGTATGGAAATAGAGAAATTGCAAAAGGTAAGGTAACACGGATACTAAAGAAGATGCAAAAACAGTTCCCAGAATAGCTGTGACATCACTGAGTTCGTAGAAGCGTGGGAAATATAGGCCTATAGTTTTGCTTATTCATCCCGAGTCTAAATTGCCATAAGGAGCCCAAATTATATGATTTCTTCTAATACATTCCAATTGCAATACTCTTAAATCATTCTTTCTATGAGGTCGGCCTTTCAGAAAAAAACCCCCCTGCAAAATTAATATTGATTTCATCCAGAAGAAACGTTTTGCATTTTCGAATCATTGCGCACACAAATCAAGCAGTGAAATAAGAAGGAAATTGCATCATGAACTAAATTTATGGTGAAATCATTCTCCTTTTTTCACATTACTGCTTATTTGAAAACTTAATTCACACACAAAACCTGAGGGAAAACAGTGTATTGCAATATTATTTATTTCTTATGTCTACATCTTTCGCTTTTATTGTTTTACTTTTTTTTATAGTCGTTATGTCGGAGCATCATTTAAACTGTATGTGTGTATGCAAACAATGTACAAGAGCCCGAAAGCGCCTTTGAATTGAAGAGTTCAGGTTGGTGTGATACCTATCAGCAGAGTTTTATGATTATTGTACTGCGATATTCAATATATGTAGTCGAGCGATACTGCTAATGGCAACTGCCTGCATCGTGTGAGCTTGAATTCATTGTCAGATAGTGGACTTTGAACTTCAAGCTGCATGTAAACTCAATTCGTTCCTAAACAAAGGGGAAACGGCAATCTTTTATGATCAGTCGCGTCGCTTTCCAAGTCCCCGTCGTGTACTTTGTTGCCATGCTTTATATCATTCCATTTATTTGATTTGATTTAATTTCCAGGCAAAGATAAAACATATTTGCAAAGTAAACAAGAAAGAAATATCACCAACTAGTGCCTTAGAAGGAAAAAAGTTATTATTGAAAGATTCTCCTTACTAGTCGGCGGTTCACAAACATACACATGTACACATACATGACATACTCTACTTCTACATGCATTGGGTCTTAACACATGCAGCCAATAAGTATCCTTATTATCATACAAGTTAAAAGGAAAATCTAAGAGGCATGAAGGGAGAGAAAGAAACCAAGGATAGGAATAGCGGGATGGAGGGTGAGAGACAGAGAGAGAGAGAAAGAGAGAGAGAGAGATTGGAAGAGACCATATAATAGGAGAGAGAGCGATGAGAAAGAAATATAAACATGTAACATTCAAATGTTTCTCAAACTAGACCCTCATTTGGCAGGCTCCTATGGGAAAAAAATCAAGCGTACACGATATATAAACACTGCTTCTGTCATACAGTTAAGAGGTATGCTGACATTATTACGGGCATGGAAACGATTTGAAACGTTTCTACTCGAAAATAAAGAAAAAAAAAAAAAGAAGAGAAGCTGGAACTTCTAGTACAAGTGTGTATTCACTTGGTCCTAGTCCAGTCAAATTTGGCCGATAAAGAAAATGATAACGAACTTTTCAAGCCTGCTATATGTGTCAAAAAGAGGCTACGAATGCAAATACTAGTAGTAAATTAAGGGCCCCTCCTACTACAAAAGTCTGAAACCTGCAAATAGCTTATATTGATTGCTACTTTGAAGCAAAGTTATCAATACAAAAAACATGTATGAAATTAACATATGATAAGGAAAACACATCATTTTATTTTTTACCACTCTCATTATTAGCATTGTTATCTTTATCATTGTCATTATTATCATCATTATTATCATTATTATTATCACTCTCATTATTATTATTATAACTATTATTATTATTATTATTATTATTATCATCATTATGATTATCATTATCTATATTAATCATTTCTGTTATTGTTGATATCACACGAAAGTTTTATTTCTCATTATCTCTTCAAAATTTTTAATGTATCGAATTTTCTTAAAAATATCCAGTCGATGGGACCGTTTTTATGTTGTAGTTCCTTATTTTCCTAGGGAACCTTTTTTTTCCTCTTGTCAGCAGCTGCCCCATTTTGTTTGTTGTTTTTTTTTCTGGGGGTTGGGGGTTGGGGGTTGGGAAGCGCAGCCCCCACAAGTATTTGGCTCACCACTACTTGTATTCCACGATGGTCAGTTTTCGCAGTAACATGCATGATTCATGACGTGGTATGTGGAATTCCCAACCACGATAAATATAGACCGCTCCATGTACTCGTATATCGTTGTCAATGCTGTTATAAGCGTCACTGTCTGATTACCACGAGCGTTCCTGCAAATGTAATTGTCCCCTCTGCTCTCTACCCCAGTTTCAATGCCTGGCACTGCCTGTGCCTATGTAATTACATTTTTTTTTTTCATCATTTATTGTCCGTATGTGGATATTTGTTTTGTTTACATGCTAATACACTTGAAAATACGTAGATATACAAAAGATACAGAAATGTAATTCATACAACATAAATTATATAAAACATAAGAAACATGTATGAAATTAACATATGATAAGGAAAACACATCATTTCATTTTTTACCACTGTCATTATTAGCATTTTAATCACTATTATTTTCATTATCATCATTGTTATCTATTATCATTATCATTATTATTATCGTAATTATCATTATTATCATTATTATTATCATTATTATTATAACTATTATCAATATTATTATTATTATCATTATTATTATTATCATCATAATTATGATTATCAATATTAATCATTTCTGTTATTGTTGATATTATTTCACTAGGCCTACTATCTTTATTACTGTTATGTTCCATTACTTATTTTGGAATTTTGTACTTGTGAGCACATAATTTGATTAATTTCATCCATTCTTCTCTTTTATACATCGTTTTTATTGTGTTCGCTTCTAATTTTTCCCTTTTGATTTATTATCTTTCATTTTTTTTCTAATCATTTAATTTGTTCTCATTTTATTATTATCATCATTATTGATATCATTGTTATTTTGATTCTGTCATTATCTTTATCATTGTTGTAGCTATTGCTATTGTTATCGTTGTCATTGTTATCTTTAATACTATGGTTATCATTATATAGTGTTATTATTAAAGTTGTTATCATTTATCATTTGTAATCATTCGTGATACTCTTTTATCATCGCCATAAGTATTCTATTTCACAAATCAGGAGCTCTTTGCATTATACATGTACGTATCCTTTAAAATATTCGATTTTACTACTGGTATACCACTGCAGGATAAGAATCATTCAAGAGACGAAGTGAGTATGGCAGGAATGAATTACTATAGTGGGTGGTTCTTGCCCCATCTCCTCCCACTTCAAAGGAGTGTATGGTTTCCTCGAAGTGGATGAGATTCATCGCCTACAATGGATTTGGACTTCGAAAAGACCTTTTCCTTACATATTTCATCCAAGGGCCCGTAACACAAAGGTTTGCAATCAATTGCAATTGATTGTACGATTGATCTTTGCGATTGGTTGCATTGACCAATATGTGCAATCAATCGCAAAAATTTGTTGTACAATCAATCGCTAAGCTATGTATTACGGGGCCCAGGTCTACTTCACGCTTCATGATTTTACTGGCCCGTTTTACAACCTTTCTCAACTTATCGGTTGCAGCCATGTTTAATTCAGTACATGACTCAGTGTATGGCTATATTGACTGGATAAGAAAAAGGATGCATGATAAATATCATATGGTTTTTCAGCAGTGGAATTTGAAAATAGATTTATGAAACCGATTAATATAATTAACTTATGTCATCCACATTATCCGATTTGATTTTTTAAAAATGATTGACAATAAAATGATATCGTACGGTTTATTTAAAAAATGGTCAAAAATTGGAAGTTTCATTAATTATGATTTGGCTTTATGAACAATATTATGTTGTCCTGTTCATTTTCATAATACGACCCTCCTGTATTACTTTGTGATTTTTGCTGTTGGTTTCTTAATGATATGCTACGCATTCCTATGTGTGTATCAATAAAGCAATAAGAGACTGTCCATTGATTTTAATTTCTGGATATCCAAACTTGTGCTTTGTCTATTTCATTCTTATCTATTATCTAGATTCCATATACGGAGCAATGACTTGTTTCTTTTAAATGAGAATGAAACTAAGGCATCAGTGTGCTTCAGTGAATGAAGAAGAACAAGAAAGATCTACAGTGAAAATTTGAGAAAAATCGGACAATCTGTTCAAGAGTTGTGAATTTTGAAATTTCAAGTGCCGGTAAATTATTATTATGAGGCTCCTTTAAGTTGGCAACCCCACCATCAAACACAACTTATTTTTTTTTTATCGGAGTCTGCAATTTACAAGCTTTTTACTACAATACCCTCATATTTCACTGTAACTATAATTGTCTAATTAAAGTTTAGATATGGAGCTCTGATTAATTATCTGCGTATGGTATACTTTGACTATTACTTTCGTGGCTCGATATCATTCTATGTATTTTTATACCATTGCAAAATTCTTTCTTATTATCTATGCTGCATCGCTTATAATTTATGCAATGATTGGAATGAGGAATATGAAATCAACTGAACAGAAACTTAGACTGAATATGAAGAGGAGACTTTCCATCATGTAATATCTAAAACTTCCTTTTTGCAAACGACGACATGTATCATAAATGACGACTCATAACTCCTTCATCTTTATAATTATTGCTTTATTATTATTTTATTTGCTATTTTATACATAATATAAACCAATTATGGTATAAAAAATAATCTTACATATTGGAGGTATGTCAGTTATGGGTGTACTAGGCTGGTCAGCCTGGGTACACGGGTAGGAAAAGGGTTAACCAAAATATGACTAAAGGACTGCAGGCCATTCTCCCCCATACCCAATGGCGCAACATAATTGATCACATTATACATGATATATAATTGCATTAAAAATAACAGAATATAATCATAAACATTAAAATTCAGAAATAAAAAAGGAGCACAAGAAAAAATTATTTGATATTTTTTTCAAACACAAACAATAAACTGTAGATTTACTCAATTTTCAGTATGTTAACACAAACACACACACACACCCACCCACCCACACACCCACACGCACACAAGACAAACAAAATACACACTTATACAGGACGAAAACGGAGACCGCTGGGTTACAAAAATAAACAGAAACCACGCGCAGTCTTTGGGTGCCCCAGAACAAGTGTGAAAGTTAAGTGAAATACAAATGAAAGTGAAAGAAATTTACCTGAAGTTGTGCATCATAATGATATATGACAGAAGAGAGAGAGAGAGAGAAAAAAAAAAGAGACGAGAGAAAAAAACCTTCAATTTCACACCAAGAATAAATTAGATTCCTGGTAAGAAACCAAAAGAAAAGCCTTTAGGCGGTTTTTGAAAGAATGTAAACTAGGTGCATCTTTAGTATAAAAATTAAAATTTGGGTCCAGTAAAAGTGAATATAGACTTAGTAAAGATGGTTCTAGCAAGGGGTAAATGGAATTCATTTGACTGTCGGGTGGGGTACCTATCAATAAATTTATTCTTGCAAAATATATCATCAAAAACAGAAGGCAAGAAATTGTTATTTAATTTGTACATAAATTGGCCGAGATTATGGCGATATAAATCATTAATTTTTAAGATATTATTTTCAAAGAATAGTGTGTCCGTGTGTGATTTCCAGGAAAGTTTGTTTATTATTCGGACGGCCTTTTCTGTAATGATAAGATTCTATCAAGGTAAGTAGAATGTGTGTTACCCCAACCTACCAAACTTTGGAGACTTCTTTAGAATAGGGATTACGCTGTACCAGATTTGCATGCATCTATTTGCAGAGTACATTTAATTGAGTTAATCCTGTTCAGCGGTGTAACAGTTCAGGTATAATATTCCATTGATTCATATGTCCATTTGCTTTATTCATTGACTGACAATGACACAATGTTGGAAACTAGTTGGGTGGAGGAATGTCGGACAGTCGATGATGACACAACGTTGGAAACTAGTTTGTTGGATATTTGTTCTATCACTGACAATGACACAACGTTGGAAACTAGTTAGGTGGAGAGTTGTTAGACATTCACACCAATTTGACACAACGTTGACAATGTGGTAAACTAGTTTGTTGGAATTTTATTGGTCATCCGACAATTATACAACGTTGGAAACTAGTTTGTTGGATAATTGTTGGACAACTGACATTGAGAAAATAATGGAAACTAGTTAGGCGGAGAGTTGTTGGACAGTCGACAAATACACAACGTTGACAACGTTGGAAACTAATTTGTTGAATAATTGTCGCACAACTGACTATGACACAACATTGGAAACTAGTTAGGTGGAGAGTTGTTGGACAGTCGACAATGACACAACGTTGACAATGTTCATGATGTTGGAAACTAGCTTGTTGGAGAGTTGTTGGACAGTGGACAATGACACAACGTTGGAAACTAGTTAGGTGGAGAGTTGTTGGACAGTCGACGATGACACAACGTTGACATCGTTGGAAACTAGCTTGTTGGAGAGTTGTTGGGCAGTGGACAATGACACAACGTTGGAAACCATGCAGTTTGGTGGATATTTGTTGGACAACAAACAATGACACAATGTTGGAAACTAGATAGGTGGAGGAGTGTTGGATAGTCGACGATGACATAAGGTTGACATGGAAGCTAGTTTGTTGGAGAGTTGTTGGACAGTGAACAATGACACAACGTTGGAAACTAGCTAGGTGGAGAGTAGTTGGAAAACTGGCAATGATACAACGTTGGAAACTTGTTTATTTGGAGAGTTGTCGGACAACTAACAAAGACACAACGTTGGAAATTCCTAGAATCAAATGCAACACTGAAAGATATGGTTAATCCACCATTCCTCACCTTACCAGAATCTTGAAATAACACCTTATCCCTCCCCGTTATGCAGCATGAATCAATGTCACTCTTATCTTAATCCTGTTTGTACATCAAGGTGGTGTACATCCGTAAGTTTAGTCTCACCGAGGTTGATTTTTCCTCTTTCTTTCTAAAGGATGCATTCACTTTGTTAAATGTGTATCAAGTAAGTTAATTTCATTTTGGCAATTGTGTAACTCTATTGTTTAAGGATGATACTATGTATTTGTATATCTGTGTATACATGTTATGTTTTATTAATGTCTACAACCTTCTCTCTCTTCCTCTTTTCCTCTCCATCTCTCCCATCTCCGTCTCTCTCACTTTCTCTTCTGAGCTACTAAATGTATCTCTCTTCTTTTGCATCGCTCTCAGCTTTCTCTCTCTCTCATTATCAACTGTGTAGGCACAGAGATTCAGTTTATATTTCTGTAATTTTGTTTTGTTCCTCCTGTTCATGATTATTATTTTTGTAATTCTTTCTCTAATGGAATTATATTTGAATTGTAAATTGATCCTTTCAGCCTGTGCTGCTGATCAATTCTTGTAAACCAATAAATAAATAAATAAATAAATAAATAAATGAATAAATAAATAAATAAATAAATTAATTAATTTGTTGAAGAGTTGTCGGACAAATGGCAATGACACAATATTGGGAACTAGATAGATAGAGAGTTGTCGGACAACTGACAATGACACAACGTCGGAAACTAATTTGTCGAAGAGTTGTCGGACAGCTGGCAATGACACAAATAGTAGACCAAATGGGTTTAGCCACGGTGGTGTAAGACGACTGAGTTAGCTCAATTAGTAGTAGACCAAGTGACTGTAAACAATGAGTTAGACCAAGTGAATATTTGACGAAATGGGTATAGCCTACCTGAAAATTAGACAAAATGCTAGATGGGCTAAGTGGCGATTAGACCAAATGGTTTTAGTAGACGAACAGGTTGTAGATGAAATGGGATTAAACCATGTGGGATGAGACCAGATGGGCATAAGACAAAGTGGAATTAGACCAAGTGGCAATTCACCGATATTGGGTGACCATACAATGATGGCCAAAAGTTAAACATTTCCATGAAAACGCTTGTTTCGTTGGCGATACGACATTACGACGTTGGCATAACGTTGGATCTGGACATAATGAGCGCTCATGAATATTCATTACAAATTACAGTAAATCTGGGGAAATAGACATCATATATTCATTTAAAAAATATTTTATGCAATAATTTCACTTTGAGCTGTGTCGCAAAATGTATGTAGATTGATTATCATGTCATTTATAATTCAAACAATTGACTTTAGGAGGTATTTTCAGGTCGAATATGAAAAATTGTAATTTTCAACCAATTCTTTTCAAGTATTGCTGTCTAGTCCCTATAGGAAGAAGATGAAAGGGTTTGTTGTGGCCCAGTAGATGTAGGACGTAGGATGAAAGAAATAGGAAGTAGGATTGTAGGATAGGATAGGATAGGATAGGAAAATGGCCATGTGATAGGAGATAGATAGACATGTACTTCACCTTGACATTAATTATTATTCTTTTAATGATGGCCAAAGTTTGGCATGACGTTGGCATGATCGACGTTGGTCCAACGTTGGCGAAGCGTTGGAGAATTGTCGCTAGACAGCGTTGGTAAAGGTAGTTGGAATGACGTATTCATGTGCACTTCCAACAATGCAACAACGTTGCCCGCCAACGTTGGAACAACGTTGTGACTGACGTTTCAGCTAACGTTGAACCAGCGTTGACAGACAACATTGGAGCATTGTTGCTGGACAACGTTGGACCAGCGTTGTAAACATCGTTTGACTGACGATGTATGCGCGTGCACTTCTATCGATGCTGCAATGCTGCCCGCCAACGTTGCAGCAACATCATAATTGATTCAGCCAACGTTGCACCAGCGTTGCCAGACAACGTTGGACCAGCGTTGTTAACATTGTTGGACTGACGATGTATGCGCGTGCACTTCCATCGATGCTGCAACGTTGCCCGCCAAAGTTGCAGCAATATCATAACTGACGTTTCAGCCAACGTTCGACCAGCGTTGCCGGACAACGTTGGACCAGCGATGTAAACATCGTTGGACTGATGATGTATGCGCGTGCACTTCTCTCGATGCTACAACGTTGCCTGCCAACGTTGAGGCAACGTTGTGAAAAAACTTCACGACCTTGGTCCAACGTTGTACCACCCTGATAGCAGACGTACGTCTTTAAGACGTCATAAAATGGTCTCAAACTGGTCCACACGTCATACGTCGTATAGACGACTATTTTGCGACGGCAATATAACGTCTTTTTTATGACCAATATTTCCCCACTTTTTGTATGACCATAATATGATGTATATTTTACGTCGACTATTTACCACTTTATTACGTCTTCTCTAAGACCAGAATAAGACGGGGTTTTTACGTCAATTATTTCCCACTTTTTAACATCTTTTTAAAGACCACAATATGACGTGTTCTTTACGTTATTTTTTACATCCATTATAGGCCTATTTGCTAGGCCCTACCAATTTCTTATGGCTTGTCCAATAATTATAATCAAAAATAAAAGTCATTATCAATATCATCAGTAGGCCTAATTAATTAATAGGCCTAGTATTAAATAATCAATATCATTAATTATCAATATTATTGCTATTGATAATTATCATTATCAATAACAATAACCATTATAAACTTCTTGCATTTTTAAGACATGATATTAATTCAAAGGAGAAATTTTTAATTTGTACCCCGAAATAAGGTAAGCGTTCCATGAAGAGTTTTGTCAATGATTTTTTATTGACAACTGTTATAAGCTACTAAAAATCCTTGCATCTGATTGGCTGAGAGGAAATTAGTAGGTGAAAATCACTGACGTGACTCTTCATGGAACACTCCATCATCTCATTTATCATGCTGTGCACGTGTGGCCGTGGTAGCACTCGACGCGAGTCGGGTTATCAACAACTCAGATAAGGGGACAACTCGGCCCTACTGTGAATACGCTGACCGAATTGTCCTACCATGACTGAAAATTTCATGAAGTTTTTAGGGTTAGATTTAGGGTAGGGTTTAGAATTAGGGTTCAGGTTAAAGTTAGGTGATAGAGAATGCCGGGAGCCCGGGACAACAGTCAGCCCCAAGACCGAGTTACCCCGGATCATGGCCCCGGCCCGAATCCTGATTTGGTCGAGGCGCTGCTAGCAGTATAGAATGCCTCGTGTAAGTCATCATGTTGCATGTATACCGTATGCGTAGACCTATTTCCATCAGTTTTATTGTCAGTGTTTGTACACGTACGGTCGGATGAATCAGACGTTGGAAAGATGACTGGATTTCTGGCTTACGACAGGTATGAATGCATTTTTTCTGTAGATAATTATGGGTATAATCGTGATCCAAGTCCCTCTCATTCACCTTGCACAGTTAATGCGGCAGCCCGAACGCTTACTAGCCTATACGGTTTATTGTAACTTACATAGCCTGGCTAGCCGCTAGGACTTCCTTCCACCTCATCACCCTCACACGTGTGTGTGTTCATACACACTGAATGAGAGACTGAGAGGGGACTTATATCACGATTAGGCCTACCTAACTCAGTTCTATCCAGTGGCGGTACCAGGATTGTTAAAGTGGGGGGGGGGGGGGGGGGGGAGGGGCAGGGCCAGGGGCAGTCAGTTTTTGTTTGCGTTTATGAAAAAAAATCGAGCATGAAGCGCGAGTTTTAGTCGCCGGCATAAATCCACTTTGAGGAGTGGGGGGGGGGGGGGGATAATTGAATTTTTGGACTATTTTTTTCCCTCTTACACACATTTTAATAATTTAATTTTTGTGAGCGAACGAAGCGAGCCAATAAAAAATAACTGCTTTTTAAATATTTAATCGCATTTTCAAATAAATATTCTAAAATATGATGAGCGAGCGAAGCGAGCGAGCCCAAAATGACTACTTTTCTTGTTTTTAATTGCATTTTAGAAAAGAAATTTTAAGATATGAGCGAGCGAAGCAAGCGAGCCAAAAATAACCACTTTTTTGGTTTTCAGTTTGAAGAGCGGAAAATGTTATTTTAGAGCACTTCAAAGCTTGAATATGATGCTTATGACAACATTTACTTATTTACAAATTACTGTATAATTTTTCTTTTCAGTCCTCAAAATTTCTGAGGGGAGCAACTGGGGGGGGGGGGGGGAAATGCCCCCCCCCCATGCCCACCCTTGGTGCCGCCACTGATTCTATCACTTACTGTCTATTCACAGACACAGCGCTATCGTGAAGTGATAGCGCTGTGATCTGAGTAGTACTAGTAGATCTAACTGTTACACATGACATGGTACAACTACATCTCAATCGGGCATAGGAAGCAAATGGTTAACCCGCTGCAAAAATCGCGATGTTGATTTAAGCTGAATTCTCTCAGCTACAAAAGTGACATTGTAAAATTGAATGTTTGGTTGATGTTTTGGCATTATCGTGAAATAAGTCACCAGCCCATTCACTGCTGTTTATTTCGTCAGTGCTGGTCACAGCTGGTGACTTCTTTCCACTTTCGTAACTCTACTAACAGACGTCTAGACTTTTGAGCGCACATGCGAGAAGAGAAGTGACTTATTTCACATCAAGGCCGATGTTTTTTTCCACTTCTTTATTTTGATAACTTAGAACTTACCCAAAACGATGATTTATTGGCCTTTATTGTGAAATACATCACCTCTCTTCTCGCATGTGCGCTCGCATTGCACATGTACAAAGTTTATGTTTATGTTTATTCAATTTCCAGGATGCATAATGACATGACAAACAAATTTCAAAGGAAACATAACAGCATACGTTATAACATAAGCAACAACCAATGCCTAGGGATTACCTGAAAGAAGTTATAATTCCTGTCTGAAGGCTCCCCCGCGTTGGCTGTTGTTAAACAAATTGATACAAAGAAGATCCGCAACGAGTAGGTGACAGAAGTAAAGGGATAAGAAATCTCAATGGAGTAGTAAAATCAGAATGAAAATAGGAGGGCAAAAAGTTGCATATCCATGCTGCCATATCAAAAAAAAAAAATGGGAGTGGAAAGAAGTCACCAGCACTGATGAAATAAATGACAGTGAATGGGCTGGTGAAGTATTTCACGATAATGCCGATTTATCACTTCATCTGCACTTGGGTATTTTGTTCTCTCCGCCAAAGGTCAACCGGAAGTTCGAGATCTCGCATATACAGTCTAGATCTAGATGCAAATGCAAGTGCCCATTACTTTCCCGTATTCCAAATGAGTTCGCCAAAATTTTTTGTGTGTCCTTGTCTGACGCCACTGGTTAGATCATGATTGAAATGATCTGAGGTCAGCCAAATGGGGGGGGGGGGGGGGGGGGGGGGGGGGGGGGGTAGGGGGCACACAGTATATAATGCGTGATGGGTATTTTGGAGAAGACCCTCATTTTTACACTCAAATTTCCGTTCCACCAAAATATAGCATTTTCTTCCTATTGACAAATGAACAAAGAAAACCGTTCTAAAGCATACCATTTTCTTCTTATCGAGAAAAAACAAGAAAGTAATCCATTTCAAATTTTCGTTTTGCTGTTCCGTTTCGCATTAATCCGTTACAGTGGGCTTCATTTCGGTGAAAATTGGCGAAGGCGAACTGTTCCAAAGATCCTGTTTTCACAAACATTTGTAGTTCCGAAACCTGTTCCAAAGACCCTCCTTTCCCCAATAAGCCCGCTCCAAAGCCCCCATTGTTGTGTCTTTTGTGATGTTATTGCACAGCTACGCGCATGCACAAACATTGTTCAACATTTAAAAAAAAACAACAACAAAGGCTGTACATATGCTCCATATGATTTAATGAAGTTGTTGTTAGACCCCAGTCAACGATGCTTTAGAGCCTAACGTGTTGCCTGTTGGACTGTATTGAACATGAAAGTTTGCCATTGCAACAAAGTGACATTGTTAACGTACAATATTTCATTCTGTTTCAGCAGAAACTTTTTGTGAAGAAATAGAGGAGGTGAAGTCAGAGTTAAGGGAGAATAGAAAGTTGCTGAGAGCCATTCTAGAGAGGCTGGAATACATTGGTGCAGTGGAAGATGCTCAAGTACATCGTAGGGCTCCCTGACAACAAGCCAGCTCTTCCTTTCAATATTAAAGCAAGAGCACTTAGAAGAGCTGGACAGAGTCCTTCAGTATATTCCTGAGAAGAGAAAACAGTTAGTATCATGTTTTAATGAAATTAAAAAAAAAAAATCATACAAACTAATAACCATGTTTTATTTCTGGAAATATGAAAAGGGCATAGTTCCTTGCCCAATTACCTTCATGTACATAAGTGCGGAACCATCGTTTATGTGCTCTGACCAGTGCAAAATGCAAAGTGCAATATCTCACCCTTGTGCACAAACCTTCATGTTTTGTTTTGCAAACTTTCCTGGTGCAGCAAATGATTATGAAGTATTAAGTATGAAAAAGGCTCCTTTTTCTGATTAGAAGTTGAGAATATGTATTGTTCACGAGACAGTCCTCGTAGATAGGGCACCCTAACAAAGAATTGAGATAGTGAGAAAGTAGTAAATAAACAGTCAAATTGCACAAAGAAAGTGAAGGAATGTTAGTAACAATTTGATATAAACGACAGCTGAAATACTGGTATCCGAAAGTATGTTACCTAGAAGGAATGTTTATTCTTTTAGTGAATCATAAGTAAAAGTAATATGTGCCTTAATTTATTTATGAAACCAAATTAGAGGGCTCTAAATATTAAGTAATTTTTGCTGTATTTCTACTTCCATTCATAATAAACGATGTGAATGTCATCTTGAAAGCACTAATGACTGGTCCCTTTCACATGACAATGCAACAAACTTTGATTCCTTGCTTTCTCTCCTACACATAGGTGAGTCACTTCAGGAGGATGTGCAGACACTGTGGAGGGAGTAACCCAGATAATGAAGAACCTGATGGAGCCTGATTGGCAGTCAGATACAACTGGAAGAGGCAGAGGGGTACAAAGAGGAGCTTTTCTTCTTTAAAGTTCATTACTGATAGGTAAGGTTCCTTTTTTTACTGAGATACGATTACTGAGTGTGTTCTTTCTAAAGGCTTCTTAATGTTAGCAGTTTGCTCATCTTGACCTCACACCATATTTTTTGAAATTATTCTTTTAGATAAAAGTAAGTTGATGGATGTCCTGTAGACCTGTCAGTATTCTATTACAAGGATTATAATACATGTAGTGAAATCGATAAAGCTCAATTATATTAGGTACTTTATGAATTGAAATTGCATGTATAATTACATGGATGTGGATCTGTCGTTTTCAAGGTAAAATGTGATCTAGCCAATATGAGTAAAGTTTCAATTACTAGTACATGCTCTTATAAATATATATATATGATATATAATATATCTGTAAAGCGCTTAAACACGTCTCAGAGAAATGTACTTGGTGCTATATAAATGGAGAATATTATTATTATTATATCCATTAAACATTATTGTTCTGACAGATGCAGTGATCGAGGGCGAGTGCCTCTTGCACATCCGTTAAAGATGTTGAGGGGTCATCAAGTACGTGTACCTACCAATGGATATCACAGAAGGATACAGGGATACAGGGAGAGAAAATGATCTCAAAGATTTAGAGGTCAAAGGTCATAGAAGTTTTTATGTACATAGAAATGGTTCATTCTTGCAATAATTCAACCATTTGACGGATAAACTTGGCTTATGTACATGTATGCATATGGTTGGGACAATGATCTAATTACATTTTGGGGTCTCAAGGTTAAAGTTGAAAGGTCATAGAAGTCTTTATGTAAATAGAAATGGTTTGTTCTCACAATAACTGCACAGCCATTTGACGTGTGAACAAACCATTTCGTAGAAGTCTTTATGTAAATAGAAATGGTTTGTTCTCACAATAACTGCACAGCCATTTGACGTGTGAACTTCAAATGTGGCTCATGATGCATATGGGAGGGACAATGATCTGATAAGATTTAGGGTGTAAAGTTCAAAGGTTATACATGAAGATTGCTTTTTCTTGCGATAACTTATGAACTCTGTGCTGTTCAACTTAAACTTGGCTCATTTATGCATATTGGAGGGACAGTGGTCTGTGTAGATTAGGGAATCGCAAGGTCAGAGATGTCATTGTTTGTATACATGAAAATGAAAATAAACAACATAAATGTGCCATATCATTTTCAATTATGGCAATGGCATGGGCATAAATTTCGATGTGGTTGAGGATTCATATACTTTGTGTTATCTAAGCCAGGTGCTCTTGTTCTTTATTGTATTTCTAAATTCCAATTTCTGTAGATTCAAATAATGTACTGATGTCTATCTTTTTCAGTTTTGCTCATAACCATAATGTGTGTGTGATAAGCCTTGTCAATGCAATTTGTTATACTCAAGTCAGGTGTTTGTATTATTTATTACATTCTTAGTTCTGATTGAGTTTATCCTCTTAGTCTTTCCATTTTTTTGTAGACAGACCAAAAATTTGTAATACCTTTCCTTCTCTATGTACCTTCACTTTTTGAAGTGTAGAAGAAAGTTTTATAATTGAGGAAAGACACATGTACTAAGTTTTGAAAATGCAATTCTGTGCAATGTTTCTGTCAGATTCATTAAATATTCTTTTTGTCTTGGCATTTGAAAATAATTTTTAACAGGTTTTTTTTTTCAGTATTTGATGGCATTGTACGATTGCTCTTATATACATGAAACTGTATGTGCCTAAAATGACAAGTGAGGAGTAAAACATCACATCTAAAGTATGTCTTTACAACGTCTTGTACTATCATGAAAGGGAGTGACAACCCTAGAAGTTTTACTATTTCAATAAAAGGAGATGAATTTGAACAGCATTTTAAAAGCAAAATGAGCAAAATCAGTCAAAGAAAAAAGAATATGTCATTTACTTATGTCTTAAAGACATTAGTTTGCACCTGCACAAGACGTAAAATAAGAAGTATTTTGACGTCACTTACACTCATTTACATTTTCTAATAAATTGCTATCGCCTCAGCAAATTGGCAACACTGATGACTTCATATGCTAGCACCCCTCCATTTACTTTGTACATGAAATGTCACATTCTCTTTTTTTTTTTGTTGGAAGTTACATATTTTCTCTTCCCATACTCAATTTAGGTCTATGTTATGTAAAAAGCAATTCTTCTGAAAATACATTGACTGTGGTTAGAAAATGTGTATCTTCCAAAAGAAATTGAGAAAATGTG
Organism: Echinometra lucunter; assembly: GCA_029962745.1. Taxonomy (NCBI): domain Eukaryota; kingdom Metazoa; phylum Echinodermata; class Echinoidea; order Camarodonta; family Echinometridae; genus Echinometra; species Echinometra lucunter. The sequence continues at coordinate 107,470 of JAPZVO010000044.1, read as the reverse complement.
AAATTTCATGTACAGAGTGAATGGTAAAGCTACTCGTGTATGATGTCATCAGTGTTGCCAATTTGTAGAGCCAAGAGTAATTTACTTTAAAATGTAAATGAGTGTAAGTGACGTCAAAATACGACGTCTTATTTTACGTCTTGTGCAGGTGCAAACTGACGTCTTTAAGACATAAGTAAATGACGTAAAAAAGATGTAAGACATGACGTGAAAAGACGTAAAATTGACGTGATTTTTACCGGTCTGAGAGCTCCAAGGACGTCTTAAAGACGTCTCCTTTTTACCAATAAGACGTAGAAATTACGTCAAAATATGACGTTACTATGACGTCTTCCACTGTTGCAAATTGACATCTTTAAGACGTTAATCAATGACGTAAAAAAGACGTGAGAGAAGTCGTAAAAAGACGGGAAAATGACGTGAATTTTACCAGTTTGAGGGCTTCTGCTTTGGTCTTAAATACGTCTCAAAGACGTCTTATTTCACCCAATACGACGTTAAAATGACGTCAGAATATGACGTCTTATTTGACGACTTGTGCTGGTGCAAAGTTTCGTCTTAAAGACGTGGTAATAAGACGTAAATAAGACGTACGGCACGACATAAATAAGACGTAAATATGACGTATTTTCTACCAGTCTCTGCTATCAGGGCAACGCTTCATTGTTACCTGGGTCGGCCATTTCCAAAAACCACGGAAAATTCTAAATAGAATAAATGCATACTATTTTTTATGGTACACCCCTTTTTAAGCCCTCTGAGCCGAATCCAGTTCGCATAGTATACGTGGCATAAGATTCACATGGGTTAATTCCTTATTACCGCCAATGGTATACCGCTTGCAGCATATCAGGCATTATTAACATAAATTATGCGCCGTTGGTATTGATGGGAAACCGTGATGTGAAAATCCATACATACATAGTGCACATAGTGTACATAGTCAGTGCTACACGCATTAGGTACAGAAACTGTGTAGTCTCGTAGTCTATAATTGCAGGTTTCCCATACTCAAATATTCTCTCATTAAAAAAGCTCAAAATTTTAACATGTATATATATCTTGCATCTTTCAGCATTTCGGTTAAGTATTTAGGGTAGACCTGTTCTAGCTTTTACTCATCACTGTGCATTCTCCCCCCCCTTGTTTTTAGGAGAGGGGGTGGTAAATGTCCCCTTACACACTGAAAAAAAGAGAAACTAAGCAGCCTAATTTTGTTTTGCAACGGTTGAACCACTGGGATTCCCCAGATCATACACCGCGTGATAATGTCACCTCATGCACAGCCAGTAATCCTTCAACACTAATTTCCCATAGACTTGGTTGATTCTGAGCCTTTCACCATTTCTATGGGGGAGGTGGTGGTGGGGGGGGGGGGGGGGTAATGAGAGTAAACAAACCTTGGAACCCCCCCCCCCCAACAATCCAGCATTTTAATGATAAAAAAATTAAAGGGCCCTTCCAATTGGTCGTTGAACATGTCAAATCAGAAATTAGAGCTAGACGAGTTCTGGATGTTAATCTAAGGAGGAAAGAAGAAGAAGAAGAAGAAGAAGAAGAAGAAGAAGAAGAAGATATTCACAGAGTGCCACATGACTTACAACATTACTTGACCTTGGACATGGTATTGACTGTTTCTCGGTTGGCAATAGAGAATTTAATTGAATCTAGCTCTATGCTTTGAATACGACCAAGGAAATGTCATAGGGCTAGAAAGGAGAGAGGCGACGGGGGAATGAATTTTATTGGAAGACTGACAGGAGAATATTTTGGCTTTTATTTCATTGTTTGTACACCTAAAATGAGGTTAAATGGAGAGAGCAAAAGGAAGGAAGATGAGTAAGATGAAGAAAAGGATAACAAGTCACAGGAAGCTTTAAGAGGTGGATCAGAAAAAAAGTGTTTGTATTCCTCAATTTAGTTCTCAAAAGTTTCAACTGCGCTTGCATGTCTTTCGATACTAAGGGAAATATCTGTCTCGACGCGTTTCCATCCATCTCTATTATTGTTCCTCGCCTGGGGATTGATTATTACATTTTTTTTTGGTTTGATTTATTCCTTTTTATTTATCTGAAAGTTGTCCGATATATCCACTAACATTATAATCCTTAGTTTGTCTATTTGATTAGTTACATGGGTGTGTGCATTCTCTATTTTAGGTCATTTTCAGAGGGGATGGTCCCCTTACAACTCAAGCATACAAAATTTTTTTTGCAGCTAATGAACCTTTAACCACTGGGATTCCCCGGTTAGCATGCATAGAGCGTTTGATCGTGCCATCTTGTAGCCAACAGGAATCCTTCAACACTTTATGCACGTTAAGCAGTGCGAATAATAAGGGAACAACTCACAGGCTTTAGTAACTCGGAACCTTTCATCCTTTTTCATGGGGGATATGGGGAGGGGGTGGGGCGGTGTTTGAGAGGAAATCGAGAACTTAAAAAACCCCATCATTTTTATGGTAAAGAAATAATGCCCTTCCGATTGGTCTTTGAAACGGCCAGTTCAGAATTAGGGTTAGAAGAGTTATACATGAATACAGAGTGCCACTTGCACAGGACTTGGCTTTGAACATGGTTTTCATTGTGTCTCGCTACCATTAGAGAATCAAATTAAATGTAGATCTACACTCTAAAAAACTAAAATGTTGACTCGCCATCTGAGAGTGGAAGAGCCTTGGCTACATTTCCGAAATGTTAGATCAACATTTTGAACATGCTGGATTGAGCATGTTGAACACTATAAAGGTTGTCGAGAATCCAGCATGTATAGTGTTGAATCCAGCATGTTCAAAGTGTTAATCTAACACTTTGAAAATGTAGTCACTCCTCCACCCTTATATGGTGATTCAACATTTCAGACTTTACTCTGTATGCTTTGCATGCGACCAAGGAAAGGTATGCAATGTCATATTATCGGTAGACAATATTTGGCCGTATACCAAATTTGCGGCGTATGTCGATAATCTATAGTCAACACACTTTGAAATAAATAATTTCAATCCCCTTTGAAATGAATTTGAGGGACTGTCATCAAAGCAGCCTTTTAAAATGTCCTGAAATCTTAATTTGATATATGACATACATCTCTTGTATTGCACTTTATACCATGTATACTAGTAAGTCTAATCATACACATGATATATATGTTTCAAAAGGGCTCATTTTGCTTACAAAGATAATACCTTGAATCGAACCAGCGATAAACCATAATGGTTTAAGCACATAGTTCCAATAAATTTGAATTTCCAGTAGAATTTTCGAGATATCGTCAAGTACATATGTGGAAAAGGGAAATGATAATGGGCAATCTCGAATCACGAGGTAGTTTCGTTTATTTTATTTTTTTCAACGTGATACTCATTTCCCGTAAAGGCTGCACGTCCTGCTCTGGAATTCCCCATCTTCCTTTAACTACTTAGAATGGCAATGATATTTTCAAAAAAGAAAAATCGACGTGTGAGTGCGAGTCCTGCTGTGTGCAATGATGTATATATTTTAAAATCAGTTTTTATTCTTTTCTCTCATGAAACAAATTACAAACATGGTACAAATTACAATCATCGTATATAACACAAACTGCAATTATAATAATATTCCAAAAACATTTTTAAATTTTCGCCTGACAGAAGGCTATAAAACGATATTACTTGAATATTGAAAAAAATCCATAAACAAAAACTGTGGATAAATTAATTCACATGCTCTTAATTCTCAAACTGACAAGCGTTTTTGGTTTTGCTTTGAAGCAAACTCTTACCTAAACTATCTGTAAACGTTATCGTATATCTAACCACCAAAATGTTATTCTTAGTGTATTCATGTCATGGTAAATGTAATAATGCATATTACCAACATACCTCTTTTTAGTCGCTGATTCTGTTGTGGTATAGGGAGCCTAAGAATGATCTATTTCAGTCATATTGACAAGTTTACGTTATAAAATTAAAACGAATGTTTTTTCTATTTACCTTGTTTTTATTTCCCCCTTTTAGGTATTATCTAACTTTAAGGTTTCTTACACAACAGATTTTCATGCTTATTTTCGTCACTGGAAATTGCCAGTTATCAGACAAAGATAATTTATGCGTCGCCACAGGGAAGTCTTGCTGTGTTCATTATAATACTTCTGTACATACACTGGGTGCATGGACTGTGCAGTCTCGTATTCTCAATTCAGTTATCATGTTCGAATTTTCCAATACCATGTTTTCCACTTCTGAAATGAAAAAATTCACGATGGCTGTGATCACCACGGCCATTCGTCATTGTAATTCAATTTTTGTCATTCGAATGTGTAATCCCTGTAAAAAGTTCTTCAAATAAATTGCCTAAATTTAGAGAAAGAGCATGCAAGTTAACAAATGGGCATTCATATTGTTTCTCTCTTTTGAATTATTTTTGCAAAAGAAAATCTTCAAAGATTCACCTGAATTTAAATAAAGAGCACGCAGTTTCAGTAATGGTATTTTATGATGATTTCTCCTCATTTAAATTCATTATTTTTGAGACAACTTTTTCAAATGAGTCATTCCTATTTAAACCAGGAGCATGGAATTTAGGAAATGTGCTTTCAAAATCAGATGCTTATGGCTTGGCAACAGTGGCGTAACAGCCGGGGGGGCAGGGGGGGCAGAGTGCCCCCCCTGAAGGATTTCAGCGGGAAAATCCACCAAACCACCGGGAAAAAATGAAAGGAAGGGAAAGGAAGAAAAAGGAAGGGAGAAAGGGAAAGGAAGAAGAAGAAAGGGAAAGAAAGAAGAAGAAAGGAAAAGAAAGAAGGAGAAAGGGAGAAAAAAGAAGAGAGAGGGAAAAGAGGGAAAGAAAAAAAAAGAAAGAAAGCAAAGTGAAACAAAAGAAATGAGGAAAAATTTAGTACCAAAACCCCCGCAGTGGCTTTCCCTGTAGACCCCCATCAGGGGCCCTAAGCCAGAACTCTGGGACCCACCCGCTAAGGGCTTCAAAACAAGCAACTCGCGGTGCGGGCTCACCTCCGCATATTATTTTCAAGACTTAGTTACCGGGAAATTTTCGGCTCTGCCCCCCCCCCAAAAAAAAATAAACAGGCAGAGAATTACACCACTGATTCTAGACTTAATTACCGGGAAATTTTTGGCTATGCATATGCCCCCCCCCCAACCCCATAACAGGCAGAGAGCGGGAACTGACAGCGCAAAAACGCCGGAGCTTCCGCGCTTTGCGCGGGAGGGGGAAACTTCCCCCTCCCTGCACCCTCCCCCCTAGGGAGCACTACCGTCTTCCTAAAATGAAATCCTAGTTACGCCGCAGAAGATAGACTTTATTACTAATAATTCAAAGAAACGTCGGAGCTTCCGCGCTTCGCGCGGGAGGAGGGAAACTCCTCTGCACCCTCCCCCCTAGGGAGCACTACCGTCCTCCTAAAATGAAATCCTAGTTACGCCGCAGAAGATAGACTTTATTACTAATAATTCAAAGAAACGTCGGAGCTTCCGCGCTTCGCGCGGGAGGAGGGAAACTCCCCCTCCCTGCACCCTCCCCTCTAGGGAGCACTACATTGGCGTAAATTCCAAGGGGTAGGGGATCTATCACCTCCACTTGGGGGAGAGGGGGGAGGGTGTGTGCAAATTCCCCCCCCCCCCCCCCATGCAGACACTTTTTAAGGAAGTAAATATATTTCAATTAATCAGTAAGTAAAGATTCTGAATATCTATCATAAACAACCATTATAATAGAATTTCTTTTTGAAAATGATATTGAAAACAAAAAAGTTGTTATTTTTGGCTCGCTCGCTTCGCTCGCTCCTCAAAATCTTAGGATTTCCATCCGAAAATGCGATTAAAATCGAGAAAAGTGGTTATTTTTGGCTCGCTCGCTTCGCTCGCTCGCAAAATAGATATGAAAATGTGTGTGACAGGGAAAAAAATCGTTTAAAAAGTTTTTAATCCCCCACTCCTCAAATCGGATTTACGCCTGTGGAGCACTACCGTCCTCCTAAAATGCAGTCCTAGCTGCGCCACAGATTCTAGACATAGACTAGTTACCGGGAAATTTTGGGCTCTGCCCCCCCTGATAACAGGTACCTGTTACGCCCCTGCTTGGCAAATGTCCAGTCAAACAAATTCACGAAAAGTCAACCTAAGAATGATCTATTTCAGTCATATTGACAAGTTTACGTTATAAAATTAAAACGAATGTTTTTTCTATTTACCTTGTTTTTATTTCCCCCTTTTAGGTATTATCTAACTTTAAGGTTTCTTACACAACAGATTTTCATGCTTATTTTCGTCACTGGAAATTGCCAGTTATCAGACAAAGATAATTTATGCGTCGCCACAGGGAAGTCTTGCTGTGTTCATTATAATACTTCTGTACATACACTGGGTGCATGGACTGTGCAGTCTCGTATTCTCAATTCAGTTATCATGTTCGAATTTTCCAATTCCATGTTTTCCACTTCTGAAATGAAAAAAATCACGATGGCTGTGATCACCACGGCCATTCGTCATTGTAATTCAATTTTTGTCATTCGAATGTGTAATCCCTGTAAAAATTTCTTCAAATAAATTGCCTAAATTTAGAGAAAGAGCATGCAAGTTAACAAATGGGCATTCATATTGTTTCTCTCTTTTGAATTATTTTTGCAAAAGAAAATCTTCAAAGATTCACCTGAATTTAAATAAAGAGCACGCAGTTTCAGTAATGGTATTTTATGATGATTTCTCCTCATTTAAATTCATTATTTTTGAGACAACTTTTTCAAATGAGTCATTCCTATTTAAACCAGGAGCATGGAATTTAGGAAATGTGCTTTCAAATTCAGATGCTTATGGCTTGGCAGCTGTCCAGTCAAACAAATTCACGAAAAGTCAACCTAAGAATGATCTATTTCAGTCATATTGACAAGTTTACGTTATAAAATTAAAACGAATGTTTTTTCTATTTACCTTGTTTTTATTTCCCCCTTTTAGGTATTATCTAACTTTAAGGTTTCTTACACAACAGATTTTCATGCTTATTTTCGTCACTGGAAATTGCCAGTTATCAGACAAAGATAATTTATGCGTCGCCACAGGGAAGTCTTGCTGTGTTCATTATAATACTTCTGTACATACACTGGGTGCATGGACTGTGCAGTCTCGTATTCTCAATTCAGTTATCATGTTCGAATTTTCCAATTCCATGTTTTCCACTTCTGAAATGAAAAAAAATCACGATGGCTGTGATCACCACGGCCATTCGTCATTGTAATTCAATTTTTGTCATTCGAATGTGTAATCCCTGTAAAAAGTTCTTCAAATAAATTGCCTAAATTTAGAGAAAGAGCATGCAAGTTAACAAATGGGCATTCATATTGTTTCTCTCTTTTGAATTATTTTTGCAAAAGAAAATCTTCAAAGATTCACCTGAATTTAAATAAAGAGCACGCAGTTTCAGTAATGGTATTTTATGATGATTTCTCCTCATTTAAATTCATTATTTTTTGAGACAACTTTTTCAAATGAGTCATTCCTATTTAAACCAGGAGCATGGAATTTAGTCAACCATGTTTTATAATAAGTGCTTTTAATTCAAGTGCTTCGTCCATTATATGATCATATGATATGAAAATGAAAACACTTAGATTAAAAACACTGATGAAAAAGAATAAAGATGTATAGATAGAAAGAACGAAAAATCAATTGAGAAAGCATGCAAAATGCCACGGAAAAGATGCAATGGATTAAAATACACCCTAAACATATTTATGAAATAAACACATTGATGAAAACAGACATAGAAACGAAATATATATATATATGATAAATAATAATAATAAATATATGCAATTTGTTAGGCGCCATATCCATCTCGTAAGAGATGCTCAAGGCGCACAAGTGAAGGGGGGCAAACAAAATTACAAGTAACAAAAATTGTATATAGCCCTGGAAAAGATTATTAGACCAGATTTTTTGTAGGTTAATATAGGTGTTCATTACATCACTACTAGAAGTTTTTAATTTATTTTTACCAGCTATAAACTCTTGATGGATAGATTTCTACTCCCTCTAACAGGTAGCAGATGCATTTACTAACCCCCAGCACTGTAAAAAAATCTCGTAGATTTTACGGTGAAACGGCTGGCAGCTATAATGCCAAATAAAACCCGTATAATAATGGTATTTTATCTGTAATTCATTTTACAGAAAAATATTGTAATATAATTTTGCAATTTCCGGTTATGAGTGAATCCTGTAAATTAAAATACACTTTTTTGTAAATACATTTTACAATTTTGTGTAAAGAGTGAATCCTGTAAATTTAAATACAGTTTGTTGTAAATACGTTTTTACAATTTTTCCTGTTATTTTTTGTAAATTCATTTACGGTAAAAGGACTGTGAATATGTCCAAATTACGGGTTTTCGTTGGCATTATAGCTGCCAGCGGTTTTGCTGTAAAACTGTTTACGACCAGATTACTGTAAATTCAACAAAAAAATAAATACAAATGTTGCTACGAATTTCCTTTACTTTTTCTGAATGATTTATTAGGCAAATAGGAAAATACAACTGAACATAATAATATACAAGACAATTTTAAGCAGGCTTAGCATACATTTGATACATATGAATAGTCTAAATGAAACACTGTGTAACATTTTGACGTACAATTATAATGATTTGATATGAACTTTTATATCGATTGGCTAAAAAGTCAAGTAAAGTATGATATTTATGACTAATTAAAAAAAAAATGCATTATCATGATTATGATCTGGATAAAAATACAAACCACAGCTCCATATCCACATGCATACACAATATCATGTCTACGGGTGAAAATTAGCTCAACAAACAATACCATGAATATGAAATAATTGATTTTGAGTATCAACATAATTATTGCTGACATGGATACAATGTATAGAACAATATATTTCTCAGTTCTGAAAATGCTAAACAGAAGTATGCATGACAACAATCGCTGTCAGAATTACACTATAGACTTCGGAAGACAGCCTCATTAAATTTCAAACAAATTCCTATATGCAATACATGATGAGCCGTAACACTCTTGAATCCTGGGGACCGTTTCATGAAAGTTGTCAACTCTGACAAGTTTAGTAAAATCCTTGGTTTTGATTGGCTGAGAAGCACTGGTCACTGACTGTTACTATAGTAATTGTCAAAATCTGATAACTTGTCAGAGCTGGCAACTTACGTGAAAGAGAAAGCGGAACAGTGGGTTTTCAGTCCTTTACCTTCAAAAACTAATATCTTCAAATCGGTGGGTATAAAGCATCGTCTATCGAATAAACTGATACCAAGATCATTGAATTTGGTGAAGTAGTTTGTATTATATGCATGTTTCTTAAAATGCAGTCGTTTTCAATTTTTTGATCATTTGACGAGAGTAGCTTTGTATTGGGATGGCCTTTCATAATACGATGTTTGAGGAAAGTCCACTAATGCATGTCAGCAACAGAATGTGTCATACACATGCCATATACGTGTAAAAGGCCATTACCGACACAATTCTACAACTGTCGCGAAAAACAGCGAAATCGAAAATAGGCCTAACTGTATTTTAAAAATCAGGCAAAGAAACAAAATTATTTCACCAATTACTGATCTTGGTATCATTCTCTCTGGTAGAAGACGATTTACCTACTAAAGTAAAAAGATCATGTACCTTCTGAAGGTAAAGTACTGAAAATCCACCGTTCCGCTTTTTCTGGGACACCCAGTATACACATAAAGCATACATGTATGCGTACAAATGAAACATGTATGATAAATCAAAGCATATCTACGAAAATTACCAATCAATTTTCGAATATATACACATAAAGCATATATGTATGCCTACAGATGAAAAAAGGTTAGCAAACCTGAATGCTATGAATATACAGCCTGGTAAAGATATTAGACGAAAACCCTCTTACATAGTCTTGTAAAAATGTATTTTTACAAGGCTAAAAAATTCAAATTAGAGGGGCGGCATAGCAGACCAATTGTGCATTTTGGGTTAATGGAACCAATTTTGGAACAATTGTAGATATATGTGATATAAACAATTTCAGACAAGGGGACATCTCAAATACTGCCCATGTGGGCCTTGGGGGCCACCTTTAAACCACGGTCACATAGGGGCACCTTTTCTTCATGCACAGTAAAAACTCTACCGTAATAATTTAACTTTAGGTAACGTGGCATCAGTAATCCATATTCGGATGTTTCAGGGCACAAATATTTCTGAAAACATAATTTAGGGGTTCAATTTGATAAAACAGGCTATTTTCTTTTCATCGAAAATAACCCCCAGTTTACATCTAAAAGCACCAGATTCAGCACACAGGTATAGATTAATATGTTATAACAAAATTTATGGAATTTATAGCGTACGCAATTATTCCCCCATCCCACCCCACCCATTACTTGTTTACCACGGAGAGACAGAACTTTTGACCTTTTCATAAACAATATTCCTGTTCTCTTTTCATCTGAGGTTGACACACCACCAGAAGGTTCCTCTTTTGACAATGAGCACTTATAAGGATTATGTATAAGTTACTATGAGAGGTTGTAATGACAACAGATTTCATTCGATTCATCCATTTCATTTTCACAAAAGCCTGCAAAACGTTGGTTTTGCTTTGAAGCAAACTCTGGCCTAAACTAACTGCAAACGTTATCGTATATCGAACCACCAAAATGTTATTCTTAGTGTATTCATGTCATGGTAAATGTAATAATGCATATTACCAACATACCTCTTTTTAGTCGCTGATTCTGTTGTGGTATAGGGAGCCTATGAATGATCTATTTCATTTATATTGACAAGTGTAGGCTATGAAATTAAAAAAAAAATGTTTTCCTATTTACCTTGATTTTATTTCCCCCTTTTAGATATTATCTTACTTTAAGTTTTCTCACACAACTGATTTTCATGCTTATTTTTGCCAATGGAAAACCGATTGCCAGTATATCAGACAAAGATAACATATTTTATGCGCCGCCACAGGGAAGCCTTGGTGTGTTCATTATGACAATACTTCTATACATGCACTGGGTGCATTTAAAAGAATTGTTTTTAGCTTGGGGTCTGTGTGGGGATTTTCATTTAGGTTTTAATGAATTGGGCTTCATCATCAAGACATTATTAGCCTTCATGTAATAATAAGGCTTAAGACCGATATCTTAAAGGACTATGCCAAAAAAGTTTCCGTTGAAACTGATAACTATAAACAACTTATTTGATGTTTATTGATATCTCATTGCATGGCCTTGCGCACGTGAGGGGGGGGGGGGGGGTGGCAGAGGCAGTTGCTCCCCTAGAAATTTTCAAAACCCCATTTCTTCCTGTGATTCCTTACCTTTTTATTGAAAATTTCCCCAAATTTCACCCAAAATGTGCATCAGATCTTTCAATATTAATAATCATAATTGGCCCCCTAAGAAAAAAATTCTACGTACGGCCTTGTTTTATCAGCTTCCACGTAAGATTGTGAGATCATGTTGTTTGTAATTTTGTCTTTGAATTGATGCATTGTTTGGCCAAAATAACTGTTTTGGTGTTGTTGTTGTTATTTTTTTATAAAAATGTCGTTGTGTTGTTTGGATGCATTGCTGGCTGGGCCTAATCATATAAACATTTTTTAAATGAAACAAAAAAGGATTGAAGGAGACATGAACATAAAGCTATAAGAAAATTGATATCATTGTAAGGAGATGGAAATTTAGAGCAATATAGAAACTCTGAAATGTGTAAGCATACTGCAAAGAAGCCTATGACAATAGGATTTTTTTTTTTTGGTGTGTGTTGGGATGCGGGCATAGGTGCCGATTTGTGTTCGCGGTGGAGGGGGGGGGGGGGGGAATGACTGATGCTGAACATCCTTGACCGCGGAGCAAAGCGACCGATCGGGGAAAGGATGTGTAGGTTCAAACGTTAGGATAGACATAATATGGGGGGGGGGGGGGGGAGACCTGTTTTTGCTGCCCATATCTCTGTATCATTAGTCTAATCTAATGTTCCTCCAATTAACAGCACAAAAATTATTTTCAAACAATATCGCAGAGGTACATCTTCATTACTCGAATGAGAAGTGTAGGGAGCTTGAACCTTTACCTAGAGTATTTTATTTTGCGAGCGAGCGAAATTTCCACTTTCTAGCTGTAAAAGAAATGTTATTTTCCTCAAAGTACACTCAAGCATATAAAAAGTTAGACTAATTCACCACCTCGCTGGTCCAAATGCTACTTTCCTAAACCAACCTATTTCAAATATTACAAGAGAGGGAGGCGAGATAGGGGAAAAACACTATTTTAGTGATGAAGTGTTATTTTGTTCAATTTTTTGATAAAAATCCACTGTGGGTCTATAAAATATCTACATTACATATTCGAGTTAGCGCAGCGAGTGATGAAAAAATTACATTCTTTGATAGCTTCAAAGGTATTTAAATAGTTTTGATAACCTAATTGCTAAATATAATTTTTTTTTTGGTGCCTCGCTCGGCATCTAAAACCATTTTGTTTCTATGATCATCCATGGATGCAGGTGATTGTATATATGCCCTCTTTTCAACAGAACAGCCAACTCTCGTCCCCCTCTCCCCTCATAACCCCCTTCTTCAAATACATATTTATCTTATCTTCCCCACTAAACTGAGTGCACAAAATGTGAAATTAATCACCTGAAAATGAAAGTGGACGCCACAAACAGGCTCATCATGAATTCTGCGAGAATTTAAATGTACAAGTAGGAAACACAATGCATTTAGAAATTGAACGCACATGTGTGATTTTGATTTTACGGAAAGGAAATAATAGCGCCCTTAAATGAAATTGACTGATCGAATGTTTTCGCGGGCGTGCGTTGTGTGAAATTGAATGCACGTTCATAATTTGAATGGAAAAAAATATGAACTGACCGTGAAAACCTATGAGATAGAAAGCACAAATATACACATAAAAACATACAAACATACAGAAGTCATGGAAACAAACAAAAAAATACAACATTAAATTGAATTCTCCAAAATGAAATTTGTTTCCCAAGCGGCCTTATCGGCCATTGTTTGTTAATTTGAATGCACGAATCCTGAAATTCAGTGCACGAAATATGAAATAGTACGTGTATACATGGATCTCTAAGCCCATTAACCAACCTCTTTGCCCTAAAAAGAAATCGATAGCAGATGACAAAACTATAATGATGTAACGTGAAAGAGTTTTGCCCATAAATTCATTTGAATGCTTATAAGTGAATTCGTGTCTTTTAAATACATTTCATTGCCCGGATTTTAAATTCAATAGACCGATCCAGCTTGCAAAACATACCCCGTGAATTTATGTGCACCTTAATGAATTTGAGTGATTAATATATGATATTGGGCGAGAAAACCTGCATGTTCACTTCCTCTTTTTTTTTTTTTAATTTAAGCTTCATCGATTGCTTTGTTGCACTTAGAAACTCTGTTCACACTGTCAGATTTGTGACTAAGCTCATTGCATAGACTTCTTCTGATTTGAAAAAAAATTGGACTTGACTCTTTCTAGCAGTGTCTTTTACTCAACTGTACATTCATTGAACATGATCAGCACTCGGGCCTTAATTTGGGTATTTAGAAACATAAATAATAATCAAAATACTTTTTATTTCATATCATATACATCTAGGGCAGCGCCAAGGTATTTTGATAGGAGTTGAAAATAACGTGTTAAGCCCAATATCAATCAAGATTAATTCCATGAGCCTTCCCACTCTATAATTTCCCCCATACGCCTTCTCTTACTCTTCCGTTTCTTTCTTTCTTTCTTTCTTTCTTCTTCTTTCTTCTTCTTCTTCTTCTTCTTCTTTCTATTACTTGAAAAAACAACAATAGAGGCGGTTGCCCCTGCAACAGTAGCGAATACTTCAATTATCACTTTAAAGAAAGAAAAGAATAAGCAATTTGGGCATCATAAAAACATTCTACATATTGTTTGCATTGTTATATATACACTGAAGTGACACAATTTGGAAAAAAATTGTGAACTATAATAAATGATTAATTTGAAAGCACCACAGCAAAATAGTACAGCATAAATAGTGTCACAACAAACTGTGTGCGTGTGTCAGTAATGATTCAGAGTCCGAAAATTGTCATTGTGCATTGCAGTTGAAATTCCACTGTACCTTTTTCAACCCAGAGTCATGAATCAGTAATAACACTTTACAGCGAAACGTAGCCAGAAATTACAGGTGCAATGCACAATACACAATGAATTAATTACTGACACATGGCATACAGATTTTGGAGCCTCGTTTTTTTTCTTCAAAAAGTTGAAATAGAATAATTTATTCAGAGCACTATTTTAAGAATATTAATCAAATAAATTCCATTAAACATAGTCCCAACAGGTATAACACCCTTCAACTTTACAATGTGAAAACCTGGGTCTTTTCAAGGAATTGGCTAACTTTGTGAGCAGCCCCTTTTTAAAGATTCTCAAACTGAGATGAAACATGTGTATTAGTACTTGTATTTGTACTTAGAAACCCTGAAACCAACCATAATTTGAAATGAAAAACAATCAATAAGATGCAAACGCTGATTTTATTAGTGTTGGTTTCACAAGACACTTTAGCTACAGGAGCATTTTCAACCAATTCAAAAGAGAAACCGTTGGCTGCACCGCTCTCCCTGTACTATATTTGATCATGCATACACACACATACACACACCACCGTACTCTACATGTACATGATATGCATACACATACACTGTACAGGGGAATTCTGCGCGCATGTCCTGTCTGTGCAACCGACCACTATATTTTCTTCAAACACTGGTTTTCATTTTTAAAGGAAAATGCAACCCAGACATCAGTGTGCTTCCAGTGAATGAAGTAGAACAATAAGAGTAAACAGTGAAAGTTTGAAGAAAATCAGACAATCTGTTCAAGAGTTCTGTACTTTGAAAGTTTAAGTAAATCCTTATTATGGCGATCCTTGAATTGGCAACTCAACCAGCATCTGTGATGTAATCGTGGACAACTCTCCATTCATTTTGTACACATAATTTCACATTTTCTTAATTTTCACGAAAAAATAGAAATTTGTTTGATTTATTGTTTGAGTATGACAGGCTACATCAATTCTGCAAGCATTTTTGGAAGAATTATGTTGATTCCTGACTTGAAATTTCATAAAAATCAATGTTTTTGAAGATTTATGCACAAAATGAATGGAGAAGTTGTCCACAATGACATCACAGATTCTGGCAAAGTTGCCAACTCAAGGATCCCAATAATAGGGATTTACTGAAACTTTCAAAATTCATAACTTTTGAACAGATTGTCCGATTTTACTCAAACTTTCACTGTTTACTCTTCTTGGTCATCTCCATTCACTAAGAACACACTGATGCGTGGGTTGCATTCTCCTTTAATATTTACATATACTTTCCGGCGACATTATACTTTGAAACTTTCAGACAGGTATTTTAAAACTATAACTCTTGTGTTTATACCATTGTAAAGTAGCAAAATGAGATTCTTTTTAAATTCTCACAATGTTAGCCGTTTTTAATTATGATGAGGTAGACATGATGTTTGAATTACAGTAAATCAATACATCAAAGAAATCACGTTTTAGGTGGTCTGTCATTCATGACAGATCATCTTTTAATTTCGTCAAAATTTTCTTTCATTGTTATTAGGTGGTCTGTCATCTTTGACAGATCACCTTTTAATTTTGCTGGAATTTTCTTTATTAGGTGGTCTGTCATCTTTGACAGATCACCTTCTAATTTCGTCAGAATTTTCTTTATTATTTATTTTTCTTTATTCCAAGCACTTTTTTGTGCACTCGAAATCTCAGAATCGGCTGGTTCAAATTGCATGAAATTTCGGTCAGTTATCAATCGTAATAAGATCTCGCGGTTCCGATTATTTTCATGTTCATCGGGTCATCGTGACGTCATCCAGGCGCCACTTTGGGAAAATCACCTTAGGGTCATATCTTCATCACGGATGGTCATTTCTCATTTATATTTGGCATGATTAAAGTTAGTTTAAATCCAATAAATTTCACATAGCCAGACGCTAGCGTAGGCGTACGTCCGCGCGTCAGCGCGGGCGCAAAAATTAAAAATGCTCAGAATTGCTTCAAATTCATTTTGCACACGTTTCAGGCCATTTTAAGCAGTTCAAAAATTTGCGCGCGTTCGCGTCCGCGCGCGCGTCATGCGCGCGCAGGTCCTAGATGACGTAAAAACGCCGGTTTTTTTTTTTTTTACTTGATTCGCATTTTTGATACTTTCCTCAACAATTTCCAGCAATTTAGAACCAATTTTAACTGACCATAAGGTCGCACGCGCGCGCCAAAGTTCAAAATCCGCGCACGCGTCTATGGGGAAAATAATGTAAAAACATGCAAAAACATGCCCCTTTAAAATCCGCTATAGTTCCTCAGAATGCATTGATACCCCCATTTCTTTAAACATATTCTGAAAGGTTATGAGTTGTAGATGTGAATCCATGACAAAAATTTATCTTATTGATGTTATGACGTCATCCTATTCTTATGTGAACTCAAAATTTTGATTTTTAATTTTTGACGTTATATTTTTTGCCTTTAACCGAGACTATCTCGCTTATTATTGATCAATTTTCGCCGAGATTTCGATATTTTGTAGCTGAGGCAATTCTACAAAAATCTATAATTTATTACAATTGCAATGCAGTGCACAGTAGTCTATGTAAAACCCTATAGAAAATCTGATTCGTTAAGGTGGATCAAAGCTTTGGATCACCTTTCAATTATGCTGCAATATCCAATCATCCAATTTCTATGACGTTAGTCTCCTATCGAGACGTAAAATTTATCAATAGTCTTACCAAGGACTTTATCACTATCCATGTCGAAACCTAAAAGATACCGACAGACCACCTAATTCGTCATGTGACGAATTCAAATATCTCGTTTTTATTTACATCGGTTCTCCAAAAAGAGAAACTTTGCATCTATACAGAATATCTGTACTAATGTAAAGAGGATTCAACACAATAAAATACTTTCAAACAATCTAATCTTGAAACCTTTCATCATGTTCATACCACTTAAAATATCACTGGCAAACTTCGCATAACGAAACACATATTATTGAACAAATAAGAAGTTTTTTTTTTTTGCAAAAAAAGCTAAACGTGATTTGTGAAAATTTTGAAATAGAGTCATCATATTATCATCATCATCAAAATCATCACCACCATCAAAATAGCACTTTTTAAAGACATGTACATTGTTCGTTACATAAAAAGGTATTCTGAAGATATGGTCAAAAAGTAGCGTAAGTTATTTAATTATTTTCTCTTTTTTATCTTTATTTGAAAATATTTCTAACAAAAAAAAATACATGCACATCAGTTTTTGCATTCAAACTTTTCAAATATACACTGGTACATGTAAATAATCTACATACGCTATATACTTTTATGTATATGTATATAACATAGGTTTTAAAGAAGCTTGTATTAAAACCGTTCTACTGGTAGTCTTTAAAGAAGCTACCGGTTGCCTGATGATCGTTTAATATAAGCGTGAAAATCAGAGTAGGACTATGCTCAGTTAAGTCTACCCTATACGATAATAATATTTATTGATCTTCGTAGATATTGAGCATTTTACGCTAGGATGAACCAAACCAGATATACATACATACAAACATACACACTTACAAATTATATAGAATATTTATTGATCTTCGTAGATATTGAGCATTTTACGCTAGGATGAACCAAACCAAATATACATACATACAAACCTACACACTTACAAATTATATAGAATATTTATTGATCTTCGTAGATATTGAGCATTTTACGCTAGGATGAACCAAACCAGATATACATACATACAAACATACACACTTACAAATTATATAGATAGCATATACAAAATAATATACTCAAACTTTAATATAGTAACTGCATTATACAAGCTGTGAAAAAAAATATGGGAAGGGACTGGCAATGACGATTTGAAAATAATATGCCAGTCCGTCTGTCGAGTTGGGAAATTGTCATTTATTTTATATCTACATTTTAGCTCCCCTTATTTTCAACGAGAAAAGGAATTCAAATGTTTCCTTTTACTTAAAACTGATCAGCGATCAGGCCGAATTGTTTACATGTGTAGAAAAATAGTTTTGTGGCGATCAGCGTCGTTTTCCTTTCAGAGCGCTCGTCGCTATGAAGAATATGCAAATTAATTTGGATCAAACGCAGTTTGTAGTTAATTGTGTACAAAATGTATAGGAGACTTACGCGTTAGCGCCACGCCCAAGGTGATACGGCGGGCAAGGCGTAAGGTTGTGGTGTACAAGGTAGCAGGCATTATGTTTTCAACGTTCGTTAAGACGTACCGTTGAGTTTCCTGCCAGTCGCCATTTTATTTGTTTCCTGATTTGTTAAAATCACCACATTATTTCTACTTATTTTGTGTAAAGACTACACTGTTTATAGACCAAGTTGTGAGGAAAGTAGAGGAGTCGTCATTTTATTCTTTTTGAACTCTCACTGCGTTGGTAAGCATAAATTGATTTCTTTCTACTTTTGGCAATATACAGATCATAAAACCGTTAAAATGGTAAACACTGTTATGAAAAGTAAATAGTTATTGATTGTAGGTTGAAGTGAATGTTATCATAACCACAAGATTTAGTATTCTTCAGTGATTTACAAACTTGAATCAATTCACTTTCAGTAATGGGTTTGAAAAATAATGAAACACTTTTCGGATTAGATAAGTAGTATCTGTGAGGAGTAACATGAAATTGAGTTGCATTGTCAAGACCGGTATTACTGCAGCAGGAGAAGAAGTAAGAATTAAATTCATTTGCAATAGCTTGTTGATTATCAATCATTTCACCATTTTTCTTGAAATAAGTTGGTAATGAAGATTTAGACTTATTCAGGAGATTATTATTTTCCAGGTCCCTCGAATATCTTTATTAATATTTCCAAATTGTAAAGAGAAATAATGTCTTTTAGCTTTTCTTGATAAAGCATTTACTTTGTTTCTGTACATTTTGAATTTACATTCATTTGTAACTGACCTATTATGAATAAAATTTTCATACTTGTTTTTCTTTTTAATACATCTTCTCAAACTTTCAGTTATCCAGGGTTTCTTTGTTCTAGATTTCTTGACTTTACAAGGTACTAGTGGTAAGCATCTGTCATATAAATTACAAGTTAGTGAATGTTATTCCAATTGGTATTCCATGGGGGCAATGGTTAAGGCATTGGCGTTCCCCGCGGAGGCATTTTTTCAACCCTGGAGGATGGAAGATAGATAGACAGATAAATGGATTTTATTATTTTTTCCACGTCTCGCAGTTTAACAACTGAAATGAACATGAATTACAATTCAAAACATTAAAACAATTAGATATATAAGAATCAATACATAAATTATAACTAAAAGACAAAAAAAAAAAAGAGAAGTGAGACCTTGTCATAGATAATACCGCCCAGCAAACTCCTACCCCCATTACTCCAAGACAACCCGTCAGACCCCTCTTTCCCTCCCCTCGCCCATCACTCTCCACAACCATAACACCAGAGGCAACCCAAGACCCGGAGTCAGCCACAACTGGGCAGGCCTGCATGTAACGAAAAAGAAACTGGCAAGGCACGGCAAACGCATAGTTAAACACAAGCCACACACACCAACACATCCCCCTTTCAACAAATACACCCACTTATACTATACACCCTCGTGAACCAACACGTAATCACTCTCTCTCTCGCTCTTTCTCTCTCTGCTTCTTTCTCTCCCTCTCCCCTCTCTCTCTCCCTCTCTCTTTCTCTCCCTCTCTCTCTCTCATTTCACTATGAAACCGAAGAGACGTAAACAATTCCTCCTTGAATATTGTTCTTCTGCATTCAGCTTCAGGTTGATGCTATGCAGTTGATCATGGCTTCTTGTTTGTCAATTACCTCTCGCATTGATCGGAATTTCTTTTCAACTGAATCTTGTACCAGAGCAACAAAAGCATCACTTTTTTAATAGGTCTGTAATGACCCCTTGAACAACGAGTTTTCCTTATCTTGCTTTGATTGAGATCTGCTTGTCATTGTGGTAGATGCCATTGCTGAGTATTGTCCTCAAGAAAAATGGAGCAGAGATTAGATTCAGAAAAACAGCGTGATGAGTCACAAGTAGTAAACATAGAGATGAGTCATGTCCAGCGGCGTCGCTAGACTATTTTGAATGGGGGGGGGGGGGGGGTGTAGAGGCTAGATTGCCGACAAAATTAATAATGCCACAGATTCAACCGTATAAAGCCTATTGAGGCATGTTCAATTGTACACCTCTATCATATTTTCCTTTTGAACTATATTTTGTTCACCTCATTTGCCGAATGTGTTTGCTTTCTGAAAACATCCTGTATCTAAATATAATACAAGCGAGCGCAGTGAGCGAGGAAAAATATACACTCTCTTACGTACTTGAGTGATAGTTTTTCATCAAACTACATGGTGGGCTTAAAGATATCTAAATTAATTACATTTGGTCACCTCTCTGGCCTGATTCATTCGGTTTCAAAGACCATCCTAAATCTTAATATTATACGAGCTGGCGCAGCGAGCGAGGAAAAAATCTATTTTTCATGGTAGAAGTGACAATTCTTTATCAAAATACACGATGGTATTAACTATGAGATATCTAACTTATGCAGGTACATTTGGTCACCTCACTTGTCGAATTCGTTTGCTTTCCCAAATCCATCTTGTATCTGAATATTGTACGAGCGAGCGTAGCGAGCGAGGAAAAATACATATTTACTCCTTTGCATGATAGAAGTGAAAGTTCTTCATAAAAAAATGCATGATGGGCCTTTTGGATATCTTGATTTTGGTCACCTCTCATCTAATTCATTTGCTTTCAAAGACTATCCTGTATCTAAATATTATACGAACGAGCGCAGCGAGCGAGGATAAATATATATACTCTATTTTATGGTAGGTGATAATTCTTCATCAATATACACTATGGGCCTATAGCTTGCAAAATTTGTTTGCTTTCCCCAATCCATCTTGTATCTGAATATTTTACGAGCGAGCGTAGCGAGCGAGGAAAAATTCATAATCCTTTTCATGGTAGAAGTGAAAGTTCTTCATCAAAATACACGATTGGCCTTTAAGGTACCTATTTTGATATATTTGGTCACATCTCTTACATCTCCTACATCCTATATCTAAGTATTACACGAGCGAGCGCAGCGAGCGAGGAAAATATACATACTCTTTTTATGGTAGAAGTGATAATTCTTCATCAAAATACATGATGGGCCTAAAGATAATTTATTTAAATCATATATTTGTGTTCATCTCATTTGCCGAATATGTTTACTTTCCGAAAACATCCTGTATCTGAATATAATACGAGCGAGCGCAGCGAGCTAGGAAAAATATACATACTCTTTTTTATGGTAGAAGTAATACTTCTTCATCAATATACATGATGGGCCTAAAGATATCTAGATTATATAGTGTTCATCTCACTAGCCGAATGTGTTTGCTTTCCGAAAACATCCTGTATCTAAATATAATACAAGCGAGCGCAGCGAGCAAGGAAAAATATACACTCTCTTTCGTGGTACCAGTATTATTTCGTCTTCAAAATGCACAAGTAAATAAGCCAAATATGACTCTATTTGGGCATCTTACTCCTCTTTTTTCCTTCTTTTTACCTCCTTCCTCTTCCCTCTCTTTTCTCTCTCTCTCTCTCTCTATCTCCTTTTTTTTTGCCGACAGCGATCGTGAATTTGCCGACAAGAATTTTGAGTCGGAGGGGGGGGGGGGGGGTGTCTGACTGTCTGCCCTTTGAGTTAGTTATTTTTAATGAGTAGTGAGCATGACCAGGAATAATTGAGTGAATGGAGCATGTGCGGTGCTGCCCAGCAAAAGAGAGTAAAACAATTCGGAGCCAGTGAAATTATTTTTAACCCTACGATCCCGGATGATCCCGGAAGGATAAAGCATAATGTATAACCAATATAAAATTCCAAAGAAATTCTGTCTGCCATGAATAGTCCACGACGATTTAGAAAATGATGTCCAAGACGATGTTAAACACGATTTTGAAGATTAGGCCTACGGTGAACTTGATTTCCTAGACGATGTTCAAGATCAGCATGCATCTCTCTCAATCATTCCAAAAAGTAAATGCTGTGTAGCTTCCAGTCGTTTGGAATTGAAAGTTCAATTGCCAAAATTAAAATTTCAATCCGATTTTAATGATGAATTTCCACTGTCTAGAGAGAGAAAACGAAAGGTTAGAAAATGATGGGGATTTTAAGGAGATTTTTCCCTATATTTACAAATGAGAATAAAAGTTAAAAAAATAATAAAAATAAAAACAAATGAGAAATAAAACAAAAGAAAAAGAGAAAGTAATATGCTAAATAGGCATTATCTTGTATCAAGGCAGTAAGCTGAAACATACTGTGGTATGCTGGGGAAAATGAATTTTTCAGCAGAGATTTCAAAAAATGATATACTAAAATATGAGTAAGCCATATTCGAATTCACAGCAGTTTTAATACAAAGAAGTAGAAATACTTGACAATGCTTGTTACAGGCTTTGAAACGATTTTTACAAGGTACTTACGAACAGTATTACCATCGGTTCCCATTCCTGATAAAAATCGCATAAAATAATAATAATAATAATAATAATATTAATAATAATAATAATAATATTCCGTTCTTGTACAGCGCATATCACGTTTTTTTCTAACGTCTCTATGCGCTTCCAAAGGACTTTGGATATTATTACCCTGGCTAAAACATTTTCTAAAAAGTAATTTTGAGCATTTCAATTTTTTACGCTTGTGTACGAGTACGTTAAAGCAATCCCATGGACGGTAAAATACCGGACGTTGACCCTTGAAATGTATTTGTATTCATTTTCATCGAAAATGACTGTTGGCGAGGGATTCACTATCAATCATCGGTTTTCACAAATTTGAGTTTAGATGACGTCACCTGACATTTACGTCACCCAAAAGGCATATTTTTCAAATGTAGAGGAATAATATTGGCCAAGTTTAAAGAGTGGGTCATAACTGTCTTGAATGTACAAAGGCCGCAATCAAAGGGCGGGGTAGAAAGAATAATTAATCCGAATTCACATTTGCTTGCTGTATGGAAAGTTGTGTCATGCAACGCAATAGTAATTCTGTCTGCATACCTTGAAGCGGTATCTTTTTATATTCGTCGTCACTGTCACACGTCTTGGTACCTGTACCATTCGCGTTATCATACCCTGATTGTACAGAAAAGGAAGATATGGAAATAAACAAAATTAGTGAATCAGAGTTTGGAAGGTAAAGCATCATGGTATTAACAATTCAGGACTACTCATGATAGCATCCATGAAAATAACATAACATATATAATGTAATACGCTAATGTAATCACAAGCTAGTAATATTGCTAGCAGTCCTGTATCATTATTATTATCATTAAGTGTCAAAATATTCCTTGACCGATATTTCCCTTCTTCCCTTATTCTACATACATGTAGTCTAATTTTTTCGAAATATATCTATAAATGTGAATTTCTAAGTAGAACTCACAATTTCCTAATTTCTATTTCGTAAATTAGTACTAGTTAAAAGTAAAACCAAACAATGCTACGAAGTTCTATTAAAATACTACATTCATACATAGAAGATCTAAGGAATCTAAAGGAAAAAATAAAAATAGGGTTTCTGACACAGAAACCCTATTTACAACGTGCACTCTCAGTGCTTGTTCTAGCTTTGCAAACCCATTTCTTCTTAATGTCTTAATTTATATTTTATGGGTCTAATGTCCATCAGTGGACACTTGCACAAATTGAATAATCGTAACAATTAGCTTTCTCCTCCACCGTTGCACCAGTGGAACTTTAACAATAGATAGTGCGCTTAAGTAATATCTTTAGAATGATACCAGTATCAATATTTCTCTACGGTAACTAGAACTGAAAGTATTTATCAAAGGAACAATTGTCATTATATTTTCTTCAAAATTGATTGAGCGTACAAACAGTAGAACTTGATTATAAAAAAAAAAATATTTGAGAAATCACTGAATCATTCAACTAGATCAATTGCAGAAGTGTATCTTTTTTCAGAAGTTTCTGCATTTATTATATACAAACATTAAAAACAATAATGTTACTTATCAAAATTGATATAAATAAAGTGTGTTACAAATTGATAAACAAAATCAATGCAAAATACTAAAATAATACATGCATAATAGAGTTAAATCAAAACATAAATGCAGAGGTCAGCAAAAAGCTTAAATGATAGCAGACGTAAATTCTATGAAAGTTCGTCGTAATTTGATAAGTTTACCTCTTCTATCTTGCTGGACCTTCTCCCTATAACAATATCTCCTACTAAATCGCCTACTAAGGTGCGTGTCTGGAAAGAAAGTAATTGAAAGAAAAAATGGTAATATGTGTGTATGTGTGTCTGGGGGCGGGGAAAGAAGTCTTATATTGATCATGATCATGATCGTTATACAATTTTTTTTTAAAAAGTGCAATCAAATTAGTTTCTCCATTGCATTGATTAAATGTTACCGTTACGTAATATTTACATTTGCCTTTGTTTTTATGAGTACAAGAAAATAACACATGATATTCCTAAATGAAGATTTCATTATTTTTTTGTTTTAGTAATTTCAAAGCTTATAGTAAGCCCTAACTTATAGAAAATGTAATACAAATACAAATCTAGGTTGGTTGACTTAGGATTTACGAGAGAGATGTGCTTTCTGACGTAAAGAAAATAAAACTATTCAGTCATGTTCCATGTTCAAAAATGAAAAAAAAATGACACTAAATTTTATTCAGGTTCTTACAGAGGTTTTGGCAGATTATGACAAGAGCCATGATGATCATTATCAGCAGCAGCAGTAGGAAGATAGTAGGGTCTAGGGGATGATTTCCTTCATGCCCCTTTGTAGTGGAAAGTTCTTTGTGATAAAAACAGATGATAATCATAAGATAACAAATTTGCATAAGGTATCCATGGAACATAATATCCTGCCACTGAACATTTTTTTATAGGCTGTCAGATACAAAGTTTGAAAATCAAGTGACCAGGGTAACTAGTCTTAAAAAGGAATATAACACAAAGACAGATTGTACACTCTAAATCACCATTGGAAGGGCCGAGGAATGACTACATGTTAAAAATGGTAGATTAACAATTTAAACACGCTGGATTCAACATCACTGGACAGTTCTGGGCTTCACCTGGGCTTATTAGGCGTATTTCATGGTCATACAGTGTGTTTTATTCTGAATAAAGTTTTAGACTTCTCAGCTTGTGTTCTCATTAGCCATACTGGGTACCAGCCTACGAACCTTGTGCATGGAAATGAACATCCTGATGTTCTCTCAATATGATTGCGCTATTGTATGGCTCATCATGAATCTATATGCAATGGGCTCTTTCTGACTGCCCAGTATTGTCGCCATTGTGTTTGTTTTTAACTACACCATAACTTCAAAAACAAGCAAACAAACAAACTGGCAACGATACCATGGATACAGAGCGGTCAATGCATTATGGACAGACAAGCCCTACCCTCACTTATTAAAAGCCCACAAACTTTTTACCAAACACTCGGGTCGCGTCGCGCTGGAAATGGTGCGCCAAGTGTTAACTAGGTTATTCGGTCCAGAATTACAGTCAGTGTACAGGAAAACCAAAACCCTCATAGCCATGACCACATGGATATTCCGGCAAACTGATCCTTCCGCCCTCCGCTATGCACAAAGTGTTTGTAAGGTTTGTAAGGTTTTTGTTGCAAAATCGTCTGTTGCAATCCATTTTGTAACGAAATGGTTCAAGTGTAGAGTTTTGAGTGCCACTTTTGACACTAAATTGTATAGTTTTGAACCAAATAACTTTGTTAATAATTGGCGCCCCATATCCAGCATGCTACGATCCGAGTGTTTAGTAAAAGCCCATTCGGACTATTCTCCGAGGGGAGGAGAATTCCCCACGCCTCGGAGAATTCCCCTCCAATTTGATACTCTGAACTGCTACGGAGAATTCTCTCCCCTCTCCCTCAACAGTTGAGGGGTTCGGGGGACAAAAATCATGCCCTAGGGCGTAATTGATAGCGCACAGTTGTTTTCACGGATATCGGCGGAGCAATTATCCAGGAGCATTTGTCGGGGAGCACTTGTCGCACGTTTCGGAGTAGTTGTCGGTAGAGCATATGTCGGCGGAGCATTTGTCGTGCCACCGTCCATGCAGGTGTGAACGGTCGGTCGTAAAAAAGATTAGATATCTGCATGGAGACTGTCTCCTCCCCTCATATATAGGAAAGCAGGATAATGAATACCTTTACTTGATGTTACTGGGTATGGCTCGCTGTATAATGACACCGCTGTTTTCAAATAAGGGGAAAGGGAGCGACTAAGAAAGACCCCCATAAAAAACGAGGAGACGGATCACTGATGAGTGATACAACATGATAATACTAGAAAATAGTAGTAACAATGATGATGATGATGATGATAATAATGATAACAGTAATAATCATAACGATAACTATGATTACAGTGGTGATTATGATAATAACAACCCGACAACGACAACAACAATAATAATGATAATAATAACAAAAATGAAATATTTAAAGGCCAAATTGGCAAGTTTGTCAGTCAGATTCATCTCTATATAAATTCAAATTCGCCCTAAACGATCTTGCCATGTTAATTATCATTCAGTTTTTCAAGTTGAATTATTAAATTAAGCATTTAGGTAGAAGGTTTTCATAGATATATCATTCAATTTAGAAACTGCTTCAATAGCATTCAAATTAACAACCGGTTTTCAAATTCCACGTATTTTCATTCAAGCTAGGGGAAAAGTAATGCATCCTACGTGTTCCAGTTTTTTTTTTTTAATCTGTAGTTTTTTGGTCTTTTTAACTGTTAACTGTTAATCATGTAGTTCTAGGTGAATATGCATGTGACACCCTGTTCCACACATTTTAGACAATAGCTGTGAAGAGATGTGCTTTTGACTACCAGAACCATTGTGAAGGGTAGAATGCAGGGTTGTTTATTTTGTCCACTTTCTTTGTCCGTAATGTTCATAGTGAGTAATAAAGTCGTTGGTAAAGACTACTGATAAAATTTTTACGTCTCGATCGGAGACTAACGTCATAGAAATTGGATGATTTGATATTGCAGCATAATGGAAAGGTGATCCGAAGCTGTAATTCACGTAAACTAATCAGATTTTTTATAGGGTTGAACATAAACTACTGTGCACTGTATTGCAATTATATTGTCATAATGGGCCAAAATCAGGCAGTTCATTTCATTGACTGTGACAGTATATGTAATCATGGCTAAAGAGGAAAGTGATAAAAAATGTAAAAATAAAGCAAAATGAAAAATGCCCCCCCCCCCCCTCCGGGACTCGAAGGAGCATGTAAAGCAAGTGCTTTAAAGGTATACCTGAAAACAGCTCATAGCACCGAAAAAGGAAATTTTTGTCATGGATCCACATCTACAACTCATAAGCATTCAGAATATGGAAGAAAATCTCCGTGCATTCTGAGGAGCTATGGCGGATTTTACAGGAACATGTTTTTGCGTGTTTTTACATTATTTGCCGAACAGATTTTGAACTTTGGCGCGCGCGTGCGACCTTATGGTTAGTTGAAATTGGTTTTAAATTGATATAAAATTGTTAAGGAAAGTGTCAGGAATGCAAATCAAGTGAAAAACGGCGTTTTATATCATCTAGGATCAGGTAGGATCAGTTCGCGCACGCGAACGCTCGCAAATTTTTGAAATGCTTAAAATGGCCTGAAACGTGTGCAAAATGAATTTGAAGCGATTCTAAACATTTCTTATTTTTGCGCGCGCGTCCAAAAAGATGGAATTGGTTGGACTCATATGAACATTCATCAGGCCAAATATGAATCAGAAATGACTTTCCTTAATGAAGATATGACCATGAGATGATATTTGCAAAATGGCGCCTAGATTACGTCATAATGATCTGAGGAACTTGAAAATGGTTGGAAAACCGAGATCTCATTAAGATGGAGGATTCCTGAAAATTTGACGAAAATTGACTGAGCCAGTTCTGAAATTTTTACTGCACAAAAAGTTGGGGGGGGGGGAATAAAAAGAGACAAAAAGAAAATTTTAACGAAACTAAAAGGTGATCTGTCAAAGATGACAGACCACCTAATAATAATGAAAGAAAATTCTAACAAAATTAAAAGGTGCTCTGTCATAAATGACAGACCACCTAATAAGAATAAAGAAAAAGGGTAAGGTTACTGTCACATAGTGAAAATAATACCTTTCAAATGATATATTGCTCATTAAATATAATGGTATATTTTCTCAGTTATGGTGAAAATACCAAAAATTTTCTTATTATTTTCTGTATTTTTCTTGATCTCTAATTGCAAATATCTCAATTTGACAAAAATGGGCTCATCGGTTTTTGCAAACAAGCTCTTCAATATATTCCTTTGATATCTGTTTCCAATTAAGAATTGAAATCAAAAATTGAAAGCCAGGTCAAAATGTCATAAAAATATGGGCAGACTTTGAAATATCTGTCACATTACTTCATTATCAGGACACAAAAAGAAGATGTTCCTTACAATTCCTGGTATTTTCTTGTGGTAATATTTTTTTAACGATTTTCATTTGTACGATACAACCAGTTTGAATTATGATAGGGTAGTAGGTCAAATCACATTGATATTGCCTTTAAGTACCACGTTTTAGGTAACCGTTAAAATAAGTTTTCAGCGGTATAGCCAGTTTTGTCATGTGTTATCTGTAGACATGGTAGAGCAGCAGATCAAATAAATCTCAGCAGCCCTTTGCAACGTGAACTGGAAGATGAAACTCTGTTCTCGTTTTAATGCCGGAAGTACATCCCACTTTGCATCATTTCCTCAAAAGTTCAGTGAACGCATATTTGGGAGCGTATAAACGTCATACGTCTGCCACAGCAATAATATTTTTAAAAGGAGGTACGGGGAAAAAACCCCCAAAATTACCAAGGTGATTTGTAACGATATGCAGATGTTTAGACCTGAATAAAAGGCATTTACGCCTAAAAAGGCGTAACTTATTGCATTCGATCAAAAGAAAAAAAATGGAAATGATGTTTTGTTGATAGAATTCAGGAGATCAAATACTTAGGTTTTTATGCTTGACTCAGGTATGACGTAATGTGAACATGTTTCTATTATAGCTGTTTGTAAAATCTGGGGATATACTCATACTAAGGTAAGCGAAAGAGTCTCAGTACCTTGGCAGTTGGGTCACTTCAGACGGAAAATCAGATAAGGAAATAAAGAACCGGATTGGAATGGCAAAAACAGCATACAGGAAAATGGAAAAGGTCCTAGCATCACGCAAAATTAAGTTGGCAACAAGACTACGTCTCCTGAAGTGCTAAATATGGTCAAGTGCTGCTTTATGGAGTTGAATGATGGACAATCAGCAGGACCATGCAGGACCGTCTTCAAGCTGCAGAAATGTCGTTACAAAGGAGAATGCTCAAGAAATCTTGGACAAATAGAATAACAAATGATCAAGTACTTGGCCGAGCTGAAACTTGCAGACAGCTTATTGAGATCATTTTAACGAGACAGATCCGTTTTCTTGGACGAGTATTGAGAAAATAGCAGCTTGAGGATCTATCCCTTACAAATAAATTTAGATGACAGAAGTCGAAGTAAAGATTCTCTTTGACAGTGTTCATGATGTTGACAAAGTGAACACGGTGAATAAACCCCTGTTCAAACTGACTGACAAATGCAACACATATAACGTACAAAACTGCCTTTTAGCACTTTTCCTTTATACCCTTGTGTTCAAGTGGTATCTGAAAATGACAAGTATGGTATGGAAATTTTTGTTCTAATTATTTGCCGCCGCTTCAACAAGCAATCAGTTTCAACGTTTAACATGCTATAAGTTTTCCTGTCCACTTTCAACACCTTTTCACTAGTCGATTTCATCAGTTTTCAAATTTGCCCTGAGAAGTTAATTGCTTTTAAATTCCAAGTTCAATTTCGTTAATCGTATTCGTGTTTGGTCAACCAAATTAAAAAAAAAAAACTTAGCATTTGAATTCGTCAGTTGTCATTGAAGTTTGTCTCCTCTTAGCGGGACTATAAACAAAAATGATACTAAGTGAATGCTAAAGTGATATTAAAATAAATATATCGTGATCATTTTTAAAATAGCCTATGGTACCCTTACTTTTAAGGCGATTTCAGCTTTTATTTCTGATCTGTTATGTGTGATTACAAACAGATTATGCTTGGAGAAAACTCCGCTGGCTGGGACTGGACCCTTCTTGTCTTTTTGTTTGAATGCTTGTTCAACGTATTAAATACACCCGTATTGTATGTATTTGTATCTTGCCAATGAAATTGTCAATCTAAATGCATAGTTTGTGTTTGTCTGCACATCATACAGGTTTCGTAACTTTTTGTCTTCTTCTTCTTCTTCCGATTAAGTACAGACCGTCGTTGGGGTATCATCATACTTGTGCTTGTCGAGTGTCCAGATGAATGTGGAAGTAAAAAGCTCACTATATATTATACAGAACTATGTGCGGCTAGAAACAGGAGGAGAGGCTTAGAGAAGCCTCACTTGTTGCACCCCCCTTGAAAATCTTGAAAAAGGTGCTATTGATTTATCTGCAGGGATTTCCATGTTCTAAATACAAAACAAAAAACAAGTTCCCTCTAAAACATATCCCTGTATTTTTCGATCAGGAACCTTTGATGAAATCTGAATACAAATCATGTAGCTACACTTCTAAGCTACATTTCCTGGAGAATTCAGGGCAAACCCTTCTGCCACTCTTCAATGAATACGACAAATATGTCATTTTTTGAAGTTCACAAGCCTCATGCCATGACTTTGATGCAGTGATATCGGAACATACTTTAAGTTTTCTACGTTTGAAGGCATGCAACACATATTTTATTCGTTACCAAACATGCAAAATTAGTTGTGCACCAAATTTCATGCTTGAGTGAGCAAGAGGTGAAAATGGCAAAAACTGCAGTTTTGATATCTTGTGCGCGGTGAAATTAATTCAGAGGAATTCATATTTTATCAGAATTTAAACAAGAGTGAAAGTTGACTTATTTCCATCCATGATTATTGTTCATCTCATCTGCATAATTTTCCAGTCTTATTTGCCATTTTCACCTCTTGCTCACTCAAGCATGAAATTTGGTGCACAATTAATTTGGCATGTTTGGTAACGAATAAAATTTATGTTGCATGCCTTCAAACGCAGAAAACTTAAAGTATGTTCCGATATCACTGCATCAAAGTCATGGCATGAGGCTTGTGAACTTCAAAAAATGACATTTTTGCATTTTGTCGTGTTCACTGAAGCGTGACTGAAGGGTTTGCCCTGAATATTCTAGGAAATGTTAGCTGAGAAGTGTAGCTACATGATTCAGTATTCAGATTTCATCAAAGGTTCCTCATCGAAGAAATACAGGGATATGTTTTAGGGGGAACTTATTTCTGTGTTTTCTTTTTTGGTTTAGTTGCGCCAGGAAAGGAATACTTCTGGCATGTTTAGGTTCTGGCGTAGGGGATTTGGAGCTTGTTCGGTTTCAACCTCTTCAATCCTCTCTTTATTTCTCCTTTCTTGATCGTTGTTTTTTCTTCTTTCGATTAATTTCTATATTTTTTGTGCTTTGTCTAGGCGAACCCGCCATAAGCGTTTCGCTTTTAGAGACCTCGCCTTCTTTCATGATTTGATTATACTACGTATCAATTGTACAACGGGAAAAATGTTGACTCTTGTAAATCTTATGGAAGAAAATAAATGTTTATTAGAATTGAATTTGATTTAATAGGAAATGTTTGAATTAATTTCGTCATTTTTTTTCCAAAGAAATTTACCATTTCGTCATTCGAACTCGTCAAGTGCTATAATTGGCCTTTAAATGAAGGGTATAACCAGGTCTTTAACTATTTTTTTTCTAACTTCTCCCGATGTAGTTTCAATTTTGTTGCTTTCATTTGAAAAAAAAACAGAAGTGATGACATAAAATATGAAATGCTAAATCAGTAAGAGTAATTTTGTATGATACAACACCCATATGCTTTGTGTTATTGCGTCGTTGTGCGGAGTTGAGGGAGACGAATTCCAGTGAATCTTTGACGAAAACGAATGCCAAAAGACGAATTTGATTTAGCTGTTTCGTGCCCAGCTACGATGACCTTCGATTTTGAATGAAAATCTGTGACAAAGCACGAAATTCAATTACAATGTTGCAAACTTGATCGGCATAACGAGATTCAAACAAGCATTTGCACATTCCACAGGGCCGGAGACGAAAATTAATTGAAAGCACTTTTTTTTTGATTGGATGAAAAGATGATAAAGTGGAAAACCCATACTTACCTGTAGAGTAGTTTAAACTTTCAGTTGTCATTACAGGTCCAACTTTGTTATTACGATATGCTCTTACTGATGAGTGCCAATGTTGATTTCGATATGAGTACGAACATTCCACTTCAGTCTCACTCCCATCATACTGGAACGCAACACTTATTGAAGCCACGTATGTACCATCTTCGTTTAGGACCGTATAATTATTTTGATAAGGATATGGAAACTCGGGGAAATTTAATGGAAAGACAGTACCCACCGAGCAGTTGAATATCATTTTGTCACCTTGGATGTGATAAGTCAGTACTGGTGTATCGTCAGGTTGTTCTGTAAAAAATAAAAGATGGACAGAAAAGAAAATCCAAGCCATTACCTTTACTTTTCTGCATCTAACGTGAATTGGGAAATTGTCTTGAATATATATGTATATATATACATATATATACACACACACACACACACACATATATATATATATATATATATATATATATATATATATATACATATATACACATATGTATATACCCATATATATATATATGGGTATATATATATATATATATATATATATATATATACATATCAACACTTTCTATTTTCTTTTTTTAAATTTTATCTGAAAACGTGATTCACATGGCACATGAATATTTTGTTTATTCATAATAATACAATATAATTTATTATTACCAAAAAAAAAAATAATAATCTAAACAAAATCATAACATTGACACATATTATACATGGACAAATAATTCCAGGAAAAAAGGTTCCTTTCGACAATATATGAAATAAAGCAAAACAAAAGAATGAAGCCTACATCATTCAGGTCGTATGTCTGTGACAATCGTAAGATACTTTGAAATCTGATCTATGATATTTTGCCTTTTTGTTTAATAAGTTTTCCAAATCGTTCTGACATTTCGACGTACATAAATCCTCCTTATGTTTCATTCATTTTTAAAATAAAAAAGTCCTTTCCTGTATACTTTACAAATTATCATCAAAAATTATAAATGTAAGGGATTTTTACCGGTCGCCTATGCCTTCAGGTTTCTATTTACAGGTTGTGAGAATTAATATTTCCGTCGACATATAAAATAAAAAATAAGTTCCACCTTAAAAAAATTTGCGTGATTTTTTTAATCAAGAACCTTTGAGGAGATCTGAATACAGATTCATATAGCTTTGATTGTCAGCCGCATTTTATGCAAAATTCAGGGCAAATCCAGCAGCCACCATGGGTGTCGATTTGCGTTCGCGGTTGGGGGTGGGGGAGGGGATGACTGATGCGAATATCCTCGGCCGCGGAGCAAAGCGACCGAGCGGAGTAAAGGGTGTGGAGATTCAGACTTGATTTAAGGTAGACTAAATGAGTGTTTGGGGGGATGACCTGTTTTTGCAGCCGGTATTTCTGCATTATTAGTCAAGGCTACCATTCCCTCAATTATCAGCACAAAAATTGTTTTCAAACAATGTCGCAGAGGTACATTCTCATAACTTCATAGCAAGTTGGCTCAGTCGGTAAAACGTCTGCCTGTCGAACCAAAGATCGTGGGTTCGAGTCTAACCCAGACAGATGACTGAAGCCTACGTTGTGTGTTATCGTGCCCCTCCCCTGTTTCACAGGCGCAGGCTATGCTACAGTGGAAAACACTCCGTCCCTCGGACAGGACGTTAAATGGAGGTCTCATCTAAAGGAGAGTCACCACCTTTGCACGTTAAAGATTCCACTGCACTATTCGTATAAGACTAGGGGGAAACCCCGGTGTATGTGGTCCACCTGCACACCCCCAATCAGTGATATCGGGAGGAGAGACCTGAGGATTACAGTGATTCAGGTCGCTTTTCGCCTCCCTGGCAAAGGTTGCCAAACCAAATAATAAAATTGAATGAAAACTTTAGAGGACTTGAACTCTTACTTATAGAGTATGAACCATCCCGGGTTTTTTTTTTTTATTTTGCAAGAGAGCGAAGCGAGCGAGCAGAAAATTTCACCTTCTAGCTATTAAGGAAATGGTGTCTGTCCTCAAAGTACACTCAAGCAATATAAGATGCTTGATTAATCATCCAGAACCTCGCTGGTCCAACTGTCTACTGTCCTATACCAGCCTATTTCAAATATTACAAGCGAGGGAGGAGAGATAGGGGAAAACCGGGGGGAAAACGCACTCTTTTAGCGATTAAGTGCTATTTTGTCATCAAAATACGCTAGGACTATGAAATATCTACATTATGTCGTCGCTGATTTTACGAACCGGCATACGAAGCGTTTTTCATGAAAATTTTCAATTTTGAAATTTTTGCATATTCTCATTTGTATTACCATAAGCTGCCTTTCAGCAAAATTTCAGGCTTTGATTAAAAAGTTATGCAATTGAGGAAAAGCGACCTGTGTCACAAAATGCCAAAATATGAAAAAAAAAAACCCCGAATTTTACGAACCGGCATACGTTCAGTGCGCGTTCAGTATGCCAGTTCGTAAAGTTTAACTATACGCGCGCCACAGAAGTTGTGAATTTACGAACCGGCATAACTTGCTAATTCGTCTCTGCTAAAAATGAGGTTACATAAACACAACGTGTTAATTCTGAATCTTCTTTGAAATGGTAAGTATATGTAGTTTCCTATACTCAAGTAATGAATATGTATACATTTTTGGTTAAGACGATTCGTCGTCGGCGAATAGCCCATCCTCGCGGAAAAACACAGTTCTGAGAAAAACGCGTTTAAAGTTTGGCACCTTTTTGAGCAGTGAATTCATATGCTCATAATTGTTGTTTTCCAGCAATTTTGCAGAGTAAAAGGATTTACATGCTGTATTTTAATATCATCTTTGTATTAAGGCCCACATATAAAGAAAACTAAAATTATAAGCTTACAAACCTATTCGCCGGTTAGTAAGAACGAAAAAATCGCACACTCGGTCAGAAATGCAGGTTATTCGCCACTTATTCGCCGGTTCCTAAGGACGAAAGGCTTGTGTGCGCGGTCAGAACATACCTTATTCGCCGCCTATTCGCCGGTTCGTAAGACCGAACAGTGCCATTCGCCGTTCACCTTCCAAATATGGTTGCGCGCATGTATGGATGCGCGTATGTGGGTCTACAAACTTTAAAAACTGACAAGGGATAATGCGTGTAAAGCTATTGTAGGGGGGCTATTCGCCGGTTCGTAAGACCGAACAGTGCCATTCGCCGTTCACCTTCCAAATATGGTTGCGCGCATGTATGGATGCGCGTATGTGGGTCTACAAACTTTAAAAACTGACAAGGGATAATGCGTGTAAAGCTATTGTAGGGGGGCTATTCGCCGGTTCGTAAGACCGGCAAGTGCTATTCGCCGGTCACCCAAAAATATAAAAATCATGATTCCTCTAAAAATAAACGAAATTGAGCGATGAAATTTTGCCACTCGATAGATTCTGACATATACTATTCAAATATGCAAAAAATGATTTTTTGACCCAATTTTGGCTATTCGCCGGCTCGTAAGACCGACGACGAATTGTAAAATTGTGATTAACTCAATTAATATGGTTATTATTTGATGATTATTTCGTCTTACTCTGTCCTTGTCCCACACATGGATTATGATGTTGGCTATTGACTTACGCGTATTAATGATGAAAAACTAATAACTTGCAAAATTATACTGAATCGTTCAATATAGTGGGTTATGCTCAGTGATCATTAAGAATACCAGATAAACTTAAGGTCAAGTCAAACCCGTGATAACAGTTCTGATCTTGTTAAAGTAAGAACTCGTCCAACGGTTAACGTTAAAGTTAAGCTTTGCCATTGGAAGTTGGGACTTTAGTCATGTTAGTAGGGCATGCCATAGGGGTTAGGCCTAACTGTTGGATGCTCTGGTCTAAAACATTTTTTTTTGTTTCTAAAATAGAAATAGTTAGGCTCCTGGACCTTAGCTTTCCTGATGTCAAAATGAGAAACAATCCAGTGCCAAGGAGAGGAACTGTGGTCAAGATGAAATGGGGCACCAAATGGTGGTTGGAAAATATTTTATCAGTATACATAACGTGAACTCACAGAAACAACTAATCGTCCAAGGTAAGGTCCTTAATTACTGTATTATGTTTCATAGAAATATGTAGGTTTCTGCTAATTAATGCACATTTTCGAAATGACTTTTGTAGAGACTGGGCACATCAAATGATTTGTTATGCAGTAGTGCAATGTGTTTACCTTTTTTCCATTTCAAATTCAATACAATGCAATATCGCTTCGTGCAATATTTAGAAAATCTGTTGCTTATCATGTTCAATAGAACCTTAACTGTATGAAGTTGTATGTGAAGGATGAAATCATAACAACCATGACAACTGAGGAAGCAGGCCATCGAATTCATGCAGACAATATGGATACGGAAGACTTCCCATTAGTTGAGTTTGGAAGTAAAACATTTTGCTTTTTTATTCATATATCCAAATTACTTTCTCTATAAACACAGTACATATTTTGATGTTATGATGAAATCTACACTTTTACTTCGCAGCTGAACAAACAATACACTTGGTGACCTCAAAGCTGATGAAGCCGGTCCTGAGAAAGCTGACATCTCCACATGGAATTCATGCAAACATGATGGATGTGGAAGACATCTCATTAGCTGAGCTTGGTTAGCATGGTTAGTGATGTATTTTACGTTCGACATGTTTTAGATACACGTATATCTTCTGCTCATTAATGTATTTCATCCAAATAACTTTCTTAAAGGAGAATGCAACCTAATTATCAGTGTGCTCCCAAGGAGTGAAGAAGAGATAAAGTGTAAGTTTGAGGAGAATCAGACAATCTGTTCAAGAGTTATGAACTTTCAAAGTTTAAGTAAATCCTTATCATAGGGATCCTTGAAATTGCCAACTTTGTCAGCATCTGTCTGATGTTATTGTGGACATTAAACTCTCCATTTATTTTGTCAATGAACTTTCAAATTTTCTTTATATTAAAGAAAAACTAAAACATCTTGTGATTTATTGTTTGAGTATAACTATAGCTATATTAATTCTCCTATCATTTTGAGAAGAATTATGTTGATTCCTGTTTTGAAATTTCTTATAAATCAATTTCTCTGGAAAAAATGTACCAAGTGAATTGGTAGGTGTCCACGATGACATCACAGATGCTGGTAACGTTGCCAAATCAAGGACCCCATGTAGAGATTTACTGAAACTTTCAAAGTTCAAAGTTCATCAGTCTTGAACAGGTTGCCTGATTTTGCTCAAACTTTCAGTGTTTACTGTTCTTGGTCATCCTAAATTCACTAAGAACATACTGATGCCTGGGTTGCATTCTCCTTTTAATAATGATAAAATACTTCTCTTTAAAGACTGATCCAAATTTTCATTGTTAAACAACCAGTATAATTGTTATATGAGAGCATCTTTATTTTGACTTTGCAGCTTAAAGCTGGTGAAATCGGTCCCAAGAATTAAGACATCTTAACTGATGAAGCTGATCCTGGGAAAGCTGGCACCCAAGCTGAAGAATTTCGTCCTGAGAAAGGCGACGTCCAAGCTGATGAAGCCGATCTTGAGAAAGCTAGCATCTAAGCCTCAGTTTACTTATGGTGTTCTTTATACATTAAAAAAAAATCATCTCCTTTCTTCTTTTGGCGAATTTGCTAACTTATCAGTAAGCAGCTTTTATTCTAAAAGAATGTCACCTTGATTATGATACAGGTAAATGTACACCAATTCATGATGCAGATGCAGTGAATAATCTTGTGTGCACTTAAAACAAATTAGATAGATATTTGATTAATTCAAGTAGTGAATTTTAAATCATTTAACCATTTGATAATTGAATGTGGATTATGTCTTATATCTTGAATCTTAATCATTTTCTGCATTAATTCAAATGATCTGAAGTCATCAATTAAATATTCAATTGCACTATTTTTCTTTCTTCAGCAGCACCAGACTGCTAGATTAACCTTAATTATGTTTTGACTTTCTCTTGCATTTTTGCCTCGACATTTATTTCCCTGCATATAACATGAAAACATTTTGAAAAAAAAAATTCTGTATTTCAATTCAGTTCTCAAATGATATGAATTAACCCTTATCCTAATGATAAATGCATATAATACTATTTAGGATGCCTCTGAAGTTGATGCCACGATGCAGCTGTCGGTGCACGACATGACCATGATAAATTTTCATCACTTCACTGAGATTGCTCATACAAACAAGATTTGTTTCAGTTCAATTCAGATAAGTTTGTCATGAAATTATGAAAAAAAAAAGCTGAAACCCTCTTGTTAGATTTAAGTAAGTAGACACGTTGTTTCGTATGTGTTTATTATTATGTGTTTACAGTATCAAAAAAAGAAAGAGAACTTTATAATCAACTTCTCTGAGCCTCGTTCATTACTGATGCTCATACAGTTGTCTAATTGAATTAATAAACGTGATTTGTATTTCATTAATCAATATGATCAAAATTAGACATACTCATTTGCTTGAATGTGATGTTTTTTTATAAAGCATAATTTCAGATACATGTATTTCTAATTCTAAATACAGTGTGTGAAATAATATAAAAATTAGAGAAAGGAATATATAAGAAATGAATTTTGCACGCTTGATGTATATTCATAATTTTCATAATATGAACGTGAAAAGGCATTTCATGTGAAAGCGCACTTGGTTTGTGTTATCAAACAAAAACCTAATACCTAATATGTATAGTTGATACTGAATTACTTCTTGTCATTCACTCATTTGTACTGATGATTTTTTTTCGATTGAATGAACTGCATTTGGGTTTCCATCAAGTGGTATAACTGAGTTTGAAAAAAGTATTATGTTGCTAAATGCATGCACCTGTATACAAATTTTGCTATGAATGTTAAGCATTTGTTTTTCATGTTATAAATTTTATATCTTGATTTAAGTGATAATGTTTCGTTTTACTGTTTACTCTTCGCTGTCTACAACAGTTACATAAGTTATGTACAACCTGTTTGTAATTCATCATAGGCTTTCATGTTAAGTATTTTGATAATCCACTTTATAAAAAGACAATATAGAAATCAAATAGAATAGATATGTAAAATAAAACAGAAGTAAATGTAACATGTTTACATATATCAGTATCATTAAAGTGGACAGGTCACAACTGACTGGGCCCAAGGTTCGCCAACCCCCCACCCCCCACTTGATTAATTGTATGTGTAGTTGTAATGAATTATCATTTTTTATTTTGTAATTCTTACTTTCTTTGTTTTGTTTTCATTTATGTATACAACTCAGTTACTTGATATTTAGGAGGAATTATTTCACCCAGTAAAGCTTCACCTCTTTTAAAAGTTCCCTTATTTCCTTATCTGTCACTTACTACACATGGAATGCATAGAAAATTTTATTTGATGTGAATTGGTAACGAACAAATGACCCAGTCTTAAAACCGTTTTTTTTTCTCTCTCCTTTTTGTTTTTTGTTTTGTTTTGCAAATGAACTACTGATAATTTCAGAACCTATTTCTATATTTCTAGTTAGCCCCTGGATGTTCGTAATTTCAATTCACCTGAGTTTAGTAATGACTACAGTATATTTTTAATGGTTACATTGAATTGTCTGTATAAAAGTTGAATGTACTGATTCTCGGATAAAATGAAGGTGTTTTGTCTTTGTAGCATTCTAAAAATCAATAATAAAGGCCTAACCTCTATTTTGTAGATCTGTCTTATTTTTGTTTCATGTTATTATGATTTTATTCAATCCCTTTTTAATGTTTAATTAGACACATTTAACATTAGATTGAAACGTACTCAGAATCATGCTGGATGATGTAGATATCAATGAGTTTACAGGGGATGAGACTGAGATTGGAATGTCAAGAACGTGCTACAGGTTTGGAAGATGAGAGAAGGGGAATGGAATTATGATAGTAAAGGGATGTGTTCATGGGGAAATGGAGCAGTTTTTTTCTGGAAGCGAAATAATGACTATAAAGCTGAGAGAGAGAGAGAGAGAGAGAGAAGTGGTATGTTTTTGCTGGGGGCGGGGGGGGGGGGTAGACTTTAGAAACAAGGCCCGGAAACAAGGACAGGCCATGGGAAGGAATTAATTGATGAAAGGGATATTAAACATGAATGAAATCATAGGTGCGAATACAAATTGTTCATTTAATTCAGTATGCATGATATGTCAGGATTATACGGTCATTTTTCAATCCCAGTTGGACAAAAGATTGACCTTGAACCCCTTGAACCCAACCCCGTTAAGAACTGTGTGCATAATCCTACTGATATTTCATATGCCGGTTCGTAATGCTGCAGCTTGCCTACGCGCAGCCATGCATGCGCGAGTTTTACGAACCGGCATAT
The DNA here is from genome assembly GCA_029962745.1 of Echinometra lucunter. NCBI lineage: Eukaryota > Metazoa > Echinodermata > Echinoidea > Camarodonta > Echinometridae > Echinometra > Echinometra lucunter. The sequence goes on along the minus strand of JAPZVO010000044.1, from coordinate 66,662 downwards.
CATTACGCGCGCCGGTTCTTAAAGTAATCCCTTCAGTACACGCGATATGTAAAATGTGCAAACGCGTGTTTTTACGAACCGACATACCAATTCAAGGAGAGATTGAAACTAAAATACTGCGCTTCTTTCTTAAATATTCTATGCATATGGGAGGACAGATGCCACTCTTAGTACATATTCAATTCTACGATAATTAATCGAAACTACGGTGTTAAAATTAGCATGTTAGATGGGCAAAGTCTTCAAACGCAATTATCTCGGAAACTTGTTTTCGTGCAGTGGGGCTTCGTATGCCGGATCGTAAAACAGCGTCGATATATTCGAGCGACTACAAAAATTGCATTCTCGACCTAAATTTGAACGAGGAAACGAATTTCCCGACACCTCATTCAACGTGTCTGCATTGTCATGCTGACATCGTCAGGACATCCCGCCTTTCTTTAACTCTTCCGCAAGTGCTCCTGAAAGCCTCCGCGGCGTGGGCAGCTACGCAAAGGCAATCGGAAACAAGGTGGAATACTTCGCAGCCGATTAGGAGAGTATGCGAAGCCTGTGCGGACATTTGCGGTCAAGATGCGGAAGGGTCAACTTGGGGGTTAAGAGTAAAAAAAAAAAAGTGCCTATAAAATGATAATCTAGTGTATTTTGGTGACAAATTTGCTTTTAAAAGAAATAAAGCTGTTGTCGGTAGCTCGCTTCGATTGCTCGTATAAACAGAACGACAAGAAAGATGCCCAAATAGAACAGTCAGGGCAATTCCCCTATACGAGAGAATCAGAGTTTCCCCCCTGCTGGGAGAACCAACTTCTCACCGAAGCGACGCGTTCGTTACCTCTGTTCTCGTTACAAGTCGCTCCAATTCATTTATCGAGATCTGCAGATTGTGCAGACTTGTGCGAGCGCAAGACGCTCGTGATACCAGTACCACACACACAACCGCGCTGTATCACACATGCCCGCTAGCATCGCGATCGCGTAGCTCCTGCGGCCGTAGTCATGTCACCCTCGCACACACAGAAATTATCAGGGGCCTGCTTCACGCTCTCATCACAGTGTAGTCATGGTGATAATCCTCACTCAATCTCTCCATATCACTTGTTCGTGTTCTTTTCTATCCAAATATTTATCTAGATCTTTAGAAAGGTATAAAGCAGGTTGCACGAATCAATAATCAATTGGACACTGAAAACAAAAACAGAACATTAAGGTATGTACTGTCATGAAGACAGCTGTCAAGTCTGTTATACCTTTTGGAAAAATAATCATCTCAAGCTCGCGTCAGCTATAAGTCATTCATCAAGTTCAGTAATTCAAGTATCCAATATTTCTCATGATGGTGTGCACCGTGTCTTTAACATCATTAAATATGTTATACATTAAGGCAGATAAAGTTTGGAGTTTAATTACAAAGAACCTTCAGCAATATGGTCGTAGGTTTATGGCCTACATTATATAAGGGCAACTGAATTTCATTCTGCTACCAGTTAATCTACATTCACCAATCCGTAGGAACTCTTCTCGAGATGCAATCACCACGCATGGTTGAACCATACTCATGATAATCCCACGTGTGTCGACGGAATGAAGATAAAGACAGCATGAAAACAAAAACACCACTTCCTATCCCAATTAGTACACATGGCATGTGTTTCGCAGTGAATTTCCAGAGCACATTTCTTACAAGATCCACGTGAGTGCATGATTCGAAACTAGGCAGAGTTTTCTGATTAACAAGCAACAGACTCGACCCAGATCTCCAGGATGACATTGAGACGTTAGCATAATTTTATTCCATTTCCAAAAGTTATATTATTTCGAGGTTTCATGGAGTTTTACTTACTTTCGGGGCGATAACTCAGGAGTATGGCCTCACGATACATGATCACGATGACGGTGGGGTGTTGTGTATTACATGAAGGCACGGAAAAGGAGATGGGAACACGTTGTGCAACTCAAAGTATTCACCATGTACACAGCGAGTGTGTGTTGGGGCGGGGGTGGGGGGGGGGGGCGTGAGTCTGTTCATTTGTATGACTTGCCATGACTCGCTATGTATTGGAAAAATTGTGTTTTGATATATCATGTTCTAAATATTTGAAGAAAAAAAAGAAAAAATAATCTGTGTATGAGTAGCTCATGTTTTAAGGGGAAACGACAGCGTTTTAGATTATACTCGAGCAGGTCACAAAGCCTGTTCGTAATATAGCTTTGTGACAACATCAACTTTGATCATGTTGATTAGTTACCTGATAAAAAATAAGCCCCAACATTAACGGGAGTGGAGATAAAACTGTTAAAAATATTTAGGTCTTAATATGCTGCAGAATGGAAAAAAAAATATTGTGAAAAGTGCATGTTAGAGACGTCAGATCATAGGCCTACGAGAATAAATTTTGTATTATTATTATTTTCTCCACAGTCGGATCTGCAAAATAATCTGGAATAGAACGTACAGCCTAACCAGTCATACCAGCAGGCACCATGCCCAAGGTTAAAAAGAGAGAGAGAAAAAAAAATGTAAGTATATAGTGGAGAGACGTATCATCGTGCATGGGCTTACAAATTTGTAACAATGCCTTACCTTTCCACTGAGAATAATACTACAAAGTGACATAATGACTAAACAATGATATGAACGCCGGGGGACATGAGATCACGGAGGAGGGGGGGGGGGGGTGCCAAATAATAAAACAACTTTACAATAACATGAATTTAAGGCCTACACATGTTACGTGATTATGGAGGAGTATGTGCACGAGTTGTTATAACATGATATATTCACAAAGAATTAGCTGGTTTATTCAGGACAATCTGGAAGCGCATTTCGATCGATATTAATTCCCACTCTGGTTCATTCCTGTATAATATTAACCAAATTCAAAACCTATTTCTTAATTTTCAAGAAAAAACAAAGGATAATGTGATGGGTTAAACAGGGAGTTTAAATGGCTCCTTTTTGATGACACGATTAAACTGTTAAGTTTTGTCTAGCGTAGTCACTAAGTCACTCATCCCTGTATCAGTAGATCCTCATTAGCATTTGTCTTTATCTTTCTTCAACAGACGTGTATGTAAAAGACTGCAGTTCAGGCAGTCCCCACTTCCTCGTCACAAGGCCAAGTTCAAAAGAAAGCAGGGTCTGCTCCGAAAAGGCTACGAGTTATCTGTGGTTACTGGCTGTGATGTGAACATCTATGTTAAAGACGAGTTTGACAATTTTACCTATTGGGGAACGGAAGATGCCTTGTCGCTTTTTCAACCAACAATTAATCTCCTCCTTCAGGGGGTTACGCATACAAAGTTGACAATGTCAGCTTTATTTCCCCTACCAAAGTCCCTGAGCATCTTAAAGGGGCCGTAATAGCTGATAATACGTCCCAGAATCTTGAGGAATTATTGGCAACTATGATTAATGTATCACCTATTCTACGCCCAGCTTCAATCCAAGACAACTCACCAGAATCCTCGCCAGATGAAGTTCGATGTCAGAAGAGAGCATCGACAAGCAGGTCAGGACATACACCCCACGAACGATCACCAAAAGTCAAAAGCCCTCATATGAATACACCACTGGTCTCAACTTCCGCATCTCGGCAAACACCACCAGCGAAAAGGCCACGCCTGAACACACCACATACCTCAACTTCCATATCTGGGCGAAAAACACCGGCAAAGAGCCCACGTCCAAACACACCACTTGCCTCAAATTCCGCATCTGGGCGCACAACACAAGCAAAGAGCCCACGCCCGAACATGCCACATGCCTCAACCTCCGCATCTGGACGAACATCACCAGCAAAGAGCACACGTCTAAACACACCTCTTGCCTCAACTTCGGAATCTAGGCAAACAACACCAGCAAAGAGCACACGCCGAACACACCTCTCACCTCAACTTCCACATCTGGGCAAACATCACCAGCAAAGAGCCCACGTCCGAACACACCACGTGCCTCAACTTCCGCATTTGGGCGAACAACACCAGCAAAAAGTCCACGTCGAACACACCACGTGCCTCAACTTCTTCATCTAGGCGCACAACTCCAGCAAAGAGCCCACGTCCGAACACCCCACGTGCCTTAACTTCCACATTTGGGCGAACAACACCAGCAAAGAGCACATGTCCGAACACACCTCTTGCCTCAACTTCCACATCTGGACGAACACCACCAGCAAAGAGCACACATCCAAACACACCACCTGCCTCAACCTCCACTCCCCCCCCCAAAAAAAAACAAAGAAGAAGAAAGATGTTTACATTGTGCAGGAAATAGAAGATGAAAGAAATGAAAATGGACAGGTACAATATCTTGTTAAATGGAAGAACGGGCCGAAGAAATTTAATACATTGGAGCCAGAGGAGCATATCATTGACAAACGTTTCATAACAGCTTATAAAGCTATGAAAAATTCACATATGGAATGAGTAAAACATAAGTGACTCGATATGCATCCACCACACAAAATGAGTGGTATTTATGATTCGTTTAACCTTAATTCGTCACAGAGTAGCCTCTAAAACCATGAATTTTGCTTGACTATAATTATGGTTCCTTGTTTGAACTTTGAACGGTGTTGAAGTAATAAGAGTGTGCCTCCTTTTTCACAATATGTAAGAACACGTAAGTAAAATGCCACTTGCATCAATAAGAGGTAAATATTTACACATACTAATTTTTTACTTGATGTAAAAAAAAAAACAAAACAACATACATGACATTACAATTCAATAGCGTACATGCATATGTACTAATGTGCCAGCATCATGCTTTATGCTAACACAGTATGTAACAATACACATAATATTCATGTAAGTATAACAGTACTACAAATACTTGTACTGTACCTGCCTGTTTTTTGGAAATTAAGAAGCAAAATAAGAGCAGAATAGATGACTGTCGGTTTACAGAACACATGGCAAATTGAAATGTGCTTTACATGTTCATGTTTGTATTTAGTTTGCTTGTGTATAATTATATACCGCACTTGAAATGAATGTGGTGTACAATTTTGCAAATTACTGGATGGACATGAAAAATAGATGCACAAATATGTACACGATCTATGACATTCTTCTTGGGTCTACAGTTGGGACCAGAAAAATCTTTGTCTTACAATAACAAATTGTTCCTTGTGTTAATCTGTACAAAAAGGACTTTACAATCAACTTCAGACATCAGAGCAGGTCCCTTCAACGCATACCAACTTAGTTTAGAAATGGGCCTTTAACAATCAGGGGAAAAAAATCAGTTCATGATACATGTACATGAACCCATAGTCCATGTTCTTTGCTTGTACATCAATGTTTGTTAAATGTACATACACATTACACAAAGAGACCAATGCTTACATGTACATGTGTCTCTCTGTCATGGTTTTTGAGTGCAATTTAGGAAAATAGATCCTAATTTCTCTATGCACTGTAGTTTCTCAAGATACAGGTTGTACATTAAATCTACATAATTCATAATGATAAGGTTGACTTAAATATACGACATGTAGTACATTATCAACATCAGGGGAATACCACCCTAGGCGTGACTCACGCAGTGTTATCTGATTAAGGTAGTATACGTCAAGGCAGGTTCACATTATTAAAATATATTGTTTTCCAGTACAAAATGAAATGTTTACGCTAAAATGTAGTTTTTGGAAGAAAGGAAACAAATTGTGATCCCTCCCAACACTCCTCCTCCTTTTTCTTCAAATGTACAGTATTTTCCTGATGCACTGGGCATGCTGGGTCCCATCTTTAAAGAGTTGTGATTGATTCAAATCAATATCAATTTTGAGATTGATCTCAGCTGTGTACTTTAGAGATAGGAGGTGAGATAGTCAATCGGCGATTGATTTGAATCAATCGCAGCTCTTTTAAGACGGGGCCCAGGGTTATTAAAGATACTTGATCTTTGTAGAGGCTTTGATCCTTAGAATAAACATGTGCTTTAATAAAAACATGTATCAAAATTTCCATCATTTGAATACTTGTGTGCAAGTGCATGCTATGACGAATATCGACGAATACCGAAGATCTACGAGGACTGTCGAAGAATGGCGTCACCGAAGATTAGGTGCTTTCGACCTGACGCATGACGTCGAGAAGAACTCAAGAAGAACTCAAGGTTGAAAACTCGGGATAAATCACCGTGGCTCAGGGCTGACAATAACTGAGGGCTTCTAACGTAGCCCCAGAATAGAATGGCTGACCATGGGTAACAGCCCCCTGACCAAAAGACCCTTGAAAATTGAATAAATTCCCATTATCCAAAATGGCAAATCTAACTTTCAACACTTCAAATATTACTTTTATTAATCATTGGATCAATACATGTCTTTCTTATTATTTAATAAGCATCGACAAAATATCTAGATAGCATTAATACATCAGCAAAATGTATCAATCCTAAAAAGTTGACATAAGTTCACTTATGAAAAATACGGAAATACAACCATTCCATCACTGCAATATAATTGTAATAATTATTTAAAGCCGGAAATTATTAAAAACTCACATCGTAATATTATGCCTAAGTTACTGACAGAACCCCTTTGTCTTCATGGTCTAGTAATTCTGTTACCCTTCCTAGCACATGTTTACCTAGGAATGACCCAACACGAGAGGGCCGGCTCTAGGCTAATAATTATAAAGATCTCTGCCCAATTTTGTTACACAGCCCCCCTCCAAGCGTTTAGCTTATCAGTTTAAACATCCATTGAAACCTGAAATTATACTAACAAAATTGAACGGTTTTCCTCCATGTATCTAGAAATCTATATAAACTTTCCTACACTTCTGCCTGTATCTACTGACTACTGGAACATATTTACAACATGTCAAAACACAACTTTAGCTTAAACATGAGTTACAAAACTATGTAGTATTTAAGCATGCATGTATAACAAAAATATATCTTTCCGTACACAACAATAAATCTTTGGCACAAACTGGATAACTTATTCAGCCCGTAAGTCACACTTCCTCAAATGGGACCGCACATCAGCCGTCAAGCTCGACCAATAGAACCTTGCCTTCACTTTGGCAAGGTTTTTTTTTTCATGCCCAAATGCCCCCCAAAGCAGTCCACCATAAATTTCTGCAAGTACTACCTTGCGAAGTGTCTTTGGCAGCACTATCTGCCACTTCAGAGATTTCCCATCATCTGACTCAAATCTTCTGCAGATTACCCCATTGTGGACTTCCAACTGGTCCCAACCTGACCAAAATGTCTTGGTTGACGCTGGTAGACGGGAGAGGGCTGTCCACTCAGGCCTCTCCTTCTCGTTCTCCTTTGCTATCATCAGCCACTGAATTGTCTCATCCTCTAGTTGAGCCTTCCGTACATCTTTCCACCCAAGAGTTGATTTGGCAGCAATACTCCTAACTGTCCTCATCTCAGATCCCTCCTTGGGACTGATGTTAGTTTCTGGAGCATTGTCCATTCCTTCTTCACGTCCACACTGATTGCATGCCTGACGGGACAATCCATCGGCATTCCCATGCTTCTTTCCTGGACGATGTTGTATGACAAAATCATATTCGGCTATCTGTTCGAGCCATCTGGCCATTTGTCCCTCAGGATTCTTAAAGTTCAACAACCATTGTAGTGAAGCATGGTCAGTGCGTACCTGTATCTTTCTTCCATAAGATACTGTCTGTATTGCTTCAAAGAGCACACTACTGCAAGCAATTCCCTTCTAGTCACACAGTAATTTCTCTCCTGTTTGCTGAATTTCCGGCTGAAATAGGCTATGACCTCCTCCTCTCCATTCTGTAACTGGGACAAAACAGCACCCATGGCATCTGCGCTAGCGTCCGTATCCAAGACAAATTCATCCTCCGGCAACACATAGGCCAAGATAGGGGCATCCTGCAGCCTTAGCTTCAATTCATTAAATGCTTGCTAACAGTGTTCCATCCAAGAGAATTGTTTTGCGTTCCCTGTTAAGTCATGAAGAGGACTTGCTATTTCTGCAAACCCACGTATGAATCTCCTGTAGTATGAAGCCAGGCCCAAGAAGCTTTTCACATCTTTCTGACACTGGGGTCTTGGCCACCTCTTGATTGCTTGGACCTTGTCCGGATCAGTGGAAACTCCATGCGCTGACACGACATGGCCCAAGTAAAGTACCGAAGTTTGGAATAATTGGCACTTGCTGGGTTTGAGTTTCAGGTTGGCGGCACGCAGTCTAGAGAAAGTGATGCGGAGTCGCTCTATTTCCTCTGCTACGGTTCTCCCGTACACAATGACATCATCTAAATAGATCAAAAGGATTTCCCATTGGAGCCCTTTCATGACCTTTTCCATCAGTCTTTCGAAGGTTGCTGGAGCATTAGTCAAGCCAAATGGCATGACTTTCCACCTGTACAGTCCATTTCGTCCTACGAATGTAGTCTTGTCTTTAGCGTCTTCATCTAAAGTCACCTGCCAATATCCAGAGGCTAAATCAAGTGCCGAAAACCACTTCGCTCCTCCTAGAGCGTCCAAGGTGTCGTCTACGCGTGGAATAGGATATGCATCTTTGATTGTCGCCGCATTCAGTCCTCTGTAATCTATGCAAAGTCTCTTGGTCCCATTTTTCTTCTTAACCAGGACTACATTCGCTGCCCATGGACTGTCCGAGGGCTCGATAACTCCCCTGGTCTCTAGGTCATCGGCCTGACGACTTATCTCTTCTTGATTACACTGTGGATGACGCCTTATTTTCTTCTTTATTGGCGTATTATCTCCAGTGTGAAGGCAATGCTTCACAACATCTGTCCGACCAATATCCTCACTATTCTTGGAGAAGACATCCTGGAATTCAATGAGGCACTGTTTGATACTCTCATGGAACTCAGTATCGACATTCTGTATACTTCGGCCGTACAAATCAGACAAATGTTCTGGTAGTATCTTTGTGTTTGCCTCCTGTTTACTGGAAACTTCTTCTATTGCTGCTGGAGACATGATTCCCATGGTGGTACCCTCTTTCAGAACTAGCTTCTGATTTCCGGGGTTTAAGATTCGAACTGGTACCACTTCCTCTTCAGCTTTCACTATAACTCTGCCAAGTACTAATCCTTTCTCCCCTAACTCACCACCACCTTCCACAGGTTCGATTAGGGCAGGGCCACACATGCCTTCCCTCCTTTTTGCAATGTGTCCTTCAATGTTAGCCTCGTCTCCAGGAGGTATAGCTGTGGTTCGTGCCACTATAACCCTTGCAACAAAATGACTTCCAGTACAACTGACACAAGGTATCTCCTCTCCATTCTGTGAGGGTCAATTTCCCAAAATCTAAGATTCCTTGGGTGGGCAACAGAAAATCAATTCCCAAATATTCCTTTACCTTTCATCTCGGCAACAATCACTTTCCCTACTTTGGTTGTCCTCCCAACCTGTATCTCCATCCAAGAACTGTGAGGGTTGCCTCACTCACTTGTTCAATTTGGATATTAGTTACTTCCAACACAGATTTTCATTCATTCGCTATCCTGTGATAAGTACTTGCATTGATAATTGTATTCGTTGACCCAGAGTCAATGAGGAATCCACAATTTGTTGAACGAATTTTGGCATCTACATAGAGTCCTTGCTGTGCTCCATCTCTCAAGCATGGAACATTAATTACTCTTTCCTTTCTTGCTGACTGGGCGGACCCTGAGCTGTCTCCAGCCTCTCCACGGGCCCGTTGGTCAGCTGGCTGTCGTTTCCCTGTTGTTCTTTATCAGCTTTCTTTGGGGCCTTGCACTGGCGAATCAAGTGACCCACTTCCCCACAATTGTAGCACTTTCTTGTCTCTGGTCTTGGGTCCTTAATGTCTGAAGATGGTTTTCGAGCCCTCCTTTTACTTTGCCATGAAGACCTCGTCCTGTCTTGCTGGAGCATCTCTGCTATTGTCTCCATTTGCTTTGTTTGTATGGCCAGTATATCCTCTACATGCTGAATTCGATTTTCACTGTCACTGTCCAGTGCCCGAATAAACCTCCCAGGTCTAACTCTCATTTTACCGTTGCAATTCCATTCTTTCAAAACTCTCTGTTTCTAGTTCTGCCTGAATTGCTTCATCTAGGGACCGGGGTCGTGCGCGATATATCCCTTCTCTCACAGTCTGACTTTCCACAGCATCCATGAAGTGATTTCTCTCCAGCCGATCTCTTGAATCTGCCGGGATCTCCGGGTAAGCTCTTACTGCTGACTCATGAATAGCTTGTCCCAAATCCTGTAGTGTCTCCTTTCCTCCCTGCCTTTTGTGGCGCAATTCTACCAAGTAGTTTTCGGCTTGTTGGCCAGGTCCGAAACGTCTTGTTAAGGCTTTTATTAGCTCTCTGTATGGCTGCTTCTGTTCCTGGCTTAGGTCTTGGATCACTCTTAAGGCACTTCCCTTTAAGCTTGCCATGAGATAGCTTGCTGACATTATCTCATTCCAGCCATTTAAATCTCGGCAAGCTTCGAAATGCTGGTAGTATTCCTGCCAGGCCGAGTTCCCGTCATATCTATCCGGGATCATGTGAAGGTGCATTCCTTGTGAGCTACCATCAAATGGCATCTCCCCCTGGCTTATGTTCCTTTCCACAAAGTTGGGCTGTACATTTCTTCTTAGAATATGTTTGGGTGGATATCTGTCATAATTCCTAACTACCTCTGGAGGGTAGTGCCTCATGCGGTCATTTTCATGATCAATCCGTCTCTGTGAATATAAAGTGGACTTTTCTTCACTAGGGTACTCTGGTTGAAGGTGTTTTGATATGGCCGGCGTAGATGAAACCTGATGGCTAGTTGAATAGATTTCTTGTTTTTGCATGCCAGTAGATGTCTGGTCCGCTGAGAGATAACCAGATGTAGCGGCGTCATTTGCTGACAACAAATGAGGCATTTTGAATTGTATCTCCAAGTCTTCTGATCTGACTGACGTCAGAATATTTCCATTCGCTCTCTCATGTGAACTTACAGGAGTTTGGAAGTCCTTCTGGTCTTGAATTTTGGTTTCATTCATTGATGTTTCAATTTGGTTTAACTCTCCTTAAAGGTGTCATTGCTGATAGTCATTCTGTTAACTTGTAATGGAAATGCTCTGAAACTTACATCATGTTTTCATGCTTTTTCATGAAAGTATTATTTTCGAAAAAAAAATAGGCGTTTCCATGGCAACCGTCATTGTTATCAGGTAACCATGACATTGGATAAATAAGCTTTTTATTTTAATCAAAGAAATATGTTTATATTGGTACATTTTGTCATTTATTTCATGTTTTGATGATGTTTAATGAAGAATACACCTAATTTCAAATAAAATACTCTATTGCCGTGGCAACGGCTGAATACATCATTTAGAAAAATAGCAACAAGTGGCTTCGTGTTCAGCACATCCCCAAAATGGGGGAAATAGCACAAAAATCTGATTCCTCAGAAAATTTGAAGATCACACCAAATTGTGACAACTCGCCGTTTACTATTTTGCCAAAATCTGAGCGGAAGATTGTTGCTGTTGTTGTTGTTGTTGTTTTCGAATTGTGTTTTTACAGACGTGTATCAATTAGATATGATTATTCACGTCTGGAACCGACCTTTCATCATCCGAAAGACGTGACTCGACTTGAGCTGGAACCAGGGTCCTCTGAGTCCGAATCAAATGCTCCATGTTGACTGAATTACAGGCGCACGACACAACGACTACTTGTGGCGTCATATTTCGTACAATATGACGTGTGACGTCATATTTTGACTGTAGGAAATACAAAACATATAGTCATCGCTAACCCTAACCCTAACCCTAACCCTAACCCTAACCCTAACCCTTTTTTTTTTCATTAATTTAAGCGCAAAAAGAAAGAAGAAGAATAAGAAGAAGAAGAAAAAAAACTGCAGGTTATTCACCGTAAGTGTGAACAAGCCTTAAGGGTTACAGAGGGGAAGGGGGTTATAGTGCACATCCCCGTCATTGCGCATTTGCTTACAGGCCAGCTACACTGTGTTTAAGTTGAGTTTTGGTCACACTATATTTCAATGTGGAAAAAAGTCTTGAATTAAGGGGGGGGGGGGGGGTTGGATACATAATGACCAGGGTTTATTTTTCCAGTTCTTCAAAATGATTAGAAACTGAAGGCCACATACAACGCATACAGAGATACGTTTACACACCCATCAGCTGATTTTTGGGTCAAGAAATTTAGCCTTTCTGGTCATTCCTTGATGGCATTTGCACTTAACGTACACTATGAGAAAAATCATTAGATTGGTTAAAATATGAACCGACAACTGCAGTTGCTTAAATTTTTAAATGTAATACACAGTATGGGAATTTTTTAAACCAGCAGATGTTCGGTTCATATCTTCAGCAACATAATTATTTTTCACCAAATTTTCGAAGAGTGCAGTTCTTTTACAAGGGGTAATTTCTTTTGTACCATTCTTCCATAGTATGATTAAAAATAAGAAAAAACTTACAACTTCTCATCGACCGTTGACGATTAACAGAACTCAACAATATATTTTTCACTGAGAAGGAGTATAGCCATTATGAAAACTTAAATAAAATTATGGCAAAGTTACGAGTCAGAGAGAAGTTTGGATTATTGTCCGTTCTTTAGCATCCAAACACGAGAGAATGAAAAGCTGGTTGTTAATTGAGGAAATACTTGATCAATGATAAATGAAACTTCAAAAATAAGGTCATGGAAGTATTTCTTATGGCGGATACATTTTTACAAGGATTTGTGAAAACTTCTATTTGATTTTTCTTTTTTTCAAAATCATTTGAAAAAATAAAACGGATCAGTACACTGAAAAAATAACGACAACTGGATATTAACGATTCAGACATCGGTTGACCAGTTCAGTGTAGTCCTTAGAATGAAATGTGATTGCAAATACCCAAAAGAAACAACATTCTGTGTAACGCATTAAAGAACTGAAAGTTTATCAAGTTTATCAGTTGGTACATGGTTACCATTTTACTTTTCGAATTGTTATTCCTATGTGTTCTTGAATATGAACTATATGCAATGCTATGGGGATTACAAAATTGTAACGATAATTATGATGCATATTTCATTTCCCGAATTTATTTTATGTTCGGAATAATGAACCTAATTTATTTCTTAATCATAAACCTTCGGAAAAGCGAACACCAGGATTAATTTACAAAGTGCTTGAGATCATGGTCCTTTAAGATTAAGAGTAACCCCCACCGTTTCTTCAAGAACAACCTTTTCATACATTTTGATGCATTTTTGATATACATAGGTGAACTTAGCATTTAGGGCTACTTACTGTAAGCTGATATCTTGTAGTCTCGGTTTGAATAAGGTATGCTCCCGTTTTTCGGGAAAACAGTGCATCTGTATGCTCCTGTATTATTCAGACTCACACGATTTATCACCAATGACTGGTCACTGTCTATGCTGTACTCAGGGTCGTTCACCTTTGAACCATCACGAAAGTGCCATTGCACTAAAGTTGGGTTGCCATTTTCGTAACATTCGTCACGAATGCTTTTCGTCCACTTCACAAAGAAGAATGAACCGTTAGGAAAGTTGTGGTTACATTGGATCCGACCCTTAGTGTGCATTTCCAGGGACACATGTATGTCAGCTATTTCACACACCTTCCCTACAGAAGAAGGAATAAAGATAGAACGTTTTAAGGAAATGTCTGATAAGCACTTGCTTGATATTTTGCAAGCTCTTCTCCTATAAACTTACGATGTTACTTGCGTAGACATGATAGTTAATCACGAATTAGGAACTGTACCTCATTTTTCACAAGCTGATACTTCATTAACGATGGTTAATTTTATCAGCCTTGAAGCCACATGTGTCGTATTTAAAAGCAGTTCGTAGAAAAAAAAATGGGGGCATAAACCTTTTCGTATTAATTAAATATGTAATTACCTGAAGGTAAAGTATTGTATTATCCCTGTATCATTTTCCTGAAGGCAAATTACGATTTTGTCGTAAACTTTCAAACTCTTGCTACGTTCATACGAATGGAGCTTAACTTTAAGTTCGCTTGCAGTTTCAAAACTTTAAGTTATTTTATAGTTATCTTGTGGTTTCAGACCGTATAAAAGGTCTCGTAGTTTCACAACTTTAAGTTTACTTGTACGTAGCTCTAGACGACAAGCAGCTAGGGGTCCGCTGTCGTTGTGATGTTTTGCCTCTTGGTCTAATCTCATCTTGTCTAATGAGCGTTTGGTCTCATCCCACATGGTCTAATCCCATTTCATTTACAACCAAGTGGCTATAAGTTGAGATGGTTGGGGTATGAAAATGGGAGGGGGGGGGGGGGCAAGAATACCTAAAACTTCAGAAGAAACATGAAAGCGACGGAACGATGCGAATGAGCTTGTAACGAGGGCGCTTTTGCATTGTTAAAATTCAAATGAAGGATTTTGTACAAACTTTTTTTTGTGGAAAATTTGGAAAGATTTTCAGTAAGAAAGGTAAGGCTTGAAAATCTAGGGGGCGCACCCCCGCCCCGGCTGCGTACGGCCGTGGCTCACAGCGAGTTGCTGCAGCCTTCAATGCGAGCTTCAAAGATTGCCAAGTTCCTGCAAACTGGCAAAGTCTACGTTATGGAAAAAAAAAAAAAACATTAGAAAGTACAAGCAGGGTCTAAGAAGGGACAAACCTTAATGTAAATCAAGGGCAGATCTAAGAACTGCCAGTTCTGAATAGAATGTGGCTGAAGTACGGAAGTACACTCTAAATTACATGGATTTAAAATCTAAATCAAAGCTTGGATCCAAAAAATTATGAATGCAGATAAATTAATTCTAAATCAAATAAGACTTAAAATGTCGCACAAAATCATTCAATAAATCTTATTAAGGGTAAAATTTTAAATCCACCAAAGGATTTAAAATAACGTCGAATTATACGAGCGATTTGACCAATCAGAACTCTACAGCTGACAGTCACGTGAAATTTTGCACGGTTTTTCATAACAACAGTACATTTTATACAGCGCAGCTAGCTCGTACAGATACCCCACATGCAATCGCTTCGTGCCGTGGTTGGACAATCTCGAAGGAGAAGGAGGAAGAATTATTAAAGATATTTGAAGGAGAGTAGACTAAAATATAGATACCACAGACAGTTTTGAAGAAATAAACGCTCATGTCATTTGCACCACGCTCGCGAGGCAGGCCTACAATACTCACTAGGCTCCTTTCGTTACTCTTCGACTCTGGTCTAACTGTTACTAGATCTACTACTGTATTAGATCTAGCCTACGTTTGCCTTAAACTTACTGCACGTATCTAGATCTAACTTAGACCTATTAGTGGGGCGGCATAGCCGACCAATTGTGCATTTTGGGTTAATGGAACCAAATTTGGTACACAGATATCAGAAGTATAAACAAATTCAGAGGAGGAGACATCTCAAATTCTGCCAAAGGGGGTCGTGGGGGTCACCTTTAAAAATAGTCACATAGGGGTACTTTTTCATTTTACACAGTCCGAAATCTATTGTAAAAAATATAATTTAGGTAATATGACATCAGTAATCCACATTCCAATGTTTCAGGGCATATATATTTCTGAAAACATACATGTAATTCAGGGGCTCGGAGCAATTTGATAAAAGGGGCTATTTCTCAAGATATTGAAAATAACCCCCAGTTTACATCTAAAAAGCACCAGATTCGGCACAAAGGTAAATTAATACATTATAACAAGATTTAAATGTGGAGACATCTCAGATTCTGCCCTTGGGGGCCTTGGGGGCTATTTTTAAAAATTGTCGTGATGGGGGCATTGTTTTCTATGAGCACCACCCAAATGAAAGGTGACAAGTGAATTTTAGGTAATATATCATCAATTATCCATATTCTGATGCTTAAGGGCTATATATTTTATAGAATAAAATTTAGGGGCTCAATTTGATAAATTGGGGGCTATCTCAGAAAATTCGAAAATTGCGCCCAGTTTACATCTGTCTTGGCATAAAAGTACCAAATTTGACACACAGGTTGATTAGGACACTATCACAAGTTTTAGATGTGGAGACATCTCAGATTCTGCCTTTGAAGACCTTGGGAGCCATCTGTAAAAATGGTCACCATGAGGGATTTTTTTTTTTTTTTTTTTTTTTTTTTTTTACGTATATACATAGTCGAAAATCTAATGGGAAAAGTGAAATTCAAGTAATATAACATGGGCGGATTCTGGTCAAGAAGTCTGTAGACACACCTGCAATAGTTATCTCTTGCGAAACTGACATCCAGAAAATAAACTAACTCCTGAAACACCCAAAATATACATTCTTGAGCGATTATGAACACCATGAACGTTTTTAATGCAGAACCTTTGGCAAGCTCTTGTCAGTCATTTTGTTTAGAACCTGATGACTTTAATACAACTTTTAATGATTTTTATAAGGACTCACTAAGCTTTTCACACATTAACATTCGGTCACTTAATAAGAATTTTATTCAGTTCAGTTTGTTATACAAAACCGTGTTGAAGCATAATTTTAGTATAATTGGATTGACGGAAATATAGCAACTAAATGACAGTTTTGGCTTTGGAATAGAAGGTTATAACTTTGAGTATCGAAGTCGTTTACATGGCAGAGGTGGAGGAGTTGGTGCATTTATTAAATCCGGTCTGAAATATGATATCCTTGATATTAATGTTTGTCATGCTGAATCTATGTGCCTTGACCTTCATGCAGGTGACAAAACTTTCAAAGTAGTGATACTTTACAGAAAACTTAACACAGATTTGAGAGAATTTAAGGAAATTCTGATTGATACTTTATATAAATTGAAGCTAGATAGGCATCGATGTATTATAATGGGTGATTTTAATATTGATTTGCTGGGTAATACAATACATGTAGATGATTTTAAGACTAACATGCAATCTTTTGGTTTAGAACAAGTCATAACTTATCCGACTCGAAAAACAGAATTTACTGAAACATTAATTGATCACATATACCTCAATTTCAGTGATGGTAATAATTAAGCTGGTATTATAATGACTGGCGTGTCAGACCATTTCCCAGTGTGTGTACTGCTTGAACATTGTTCTGGTAGGGATAGCTCAGTTCAAAAGATGACAACTAGAAATTACAAATATTATGAAAAAGGAAGATTTCATGATGACCTTGCTAGAACACCTTGGCAGGAAATATATGAGCTGATGGATGCTAGTCTGGCTTATGATAAGTTTATTGATATTTTTGGAAGTTTATGTGATAAACATGCCCTATTGGTGGGAAGGACCCAAAAGACAAGTACAATTAGACCTTGGATTACAAAATCTTTCATGAAATCCATTAAACACAAGCATAAACTTTATTCCAAAGTTTTAGCATCTAAATTTAATGATACCGAACATAGGAAATATAAGAAATATAGAAATGTTTTGACCACGGTTCTCAGAATGCCCCCCCCCAAAAAAAAATATACTATGGTGATTTGTTTCGAACATAATGGTAATTCTAACAAAACATGGAAAACAGTTAATGATTTACTTGGCAAGGGAAATCAGTCCAAAAGAATCATAGATAAAATACAAGTGGAATCTGATTTTGGTGTTAGAGACTATACGGATCCGCAAGAAATTGCTAATAAGTTGAACGATTTCTTTGTCTCTGTAGGTCCGAAACTTGCAGCAAAATTAAGAGTATCACAGCATAGTCACAATTATAAACACTATTTAGAAGAGCCAACCACGAACTCATTTCATTGGGTACCGATTACACCTGTAGAGGTTGAGAAAGTACTTTTAAGTTGTGATAAAAAAGTCATGTGGCTATGACAACATTCCTATTAATCTTCTAGCTGACAGTGCTTATTATGCATCCCATCCTCTTTCTTACATTTTCAACTTGTCCTTACAATTGGGTCCCTTTCCAAGCTCAGTGAAGATAGCTAGAGTTAGCCCTGTGTACAAAAAAAGAACAAAACTCGATCCAGGCAATTATCGACCCATTTCAGTTTTACCAATCATCAGTAAAATATTTGAGAGATTAGTGAATACAAGGCTGCTCAAATTTCTTGAGAAGTATGAGTTGTTATTCAAACATCAATATGGATTTAGAGAGAAACATAGTACAAAACTGTCATTAATAAGTCTTGTAAATCAGTTAGTTAAGTTCCAAGATGAGGGTCGGGTTACAGTTGGCATCTTTGTTGATTTTGCAAAGGCATTTGACACGATAAATCATGACATCCTTTAGGCAAATTACAGAATTATGAGATCTTCAGTTGAATTGGTTCCATGACTATCTAGCTAACCGTTATCAGTTTGTACAACATAATGGATCGAAATCTCTGTTATCGCCAATAGATTGTGGTGTACCACAGGGATCTGTTTTAGGTCACACGTTGTTTTTGATATATTAATGACTTGCCTCGATCATCGGATTAATTCAGTTTTAGATTATTTGCTGATGACTCTAATATATTTCATTCCTTTCCACCTGGCCAATCGAACATTGATTTGCTGGAAATATCTGAAAAGTTGATGAGCATTTGTCAGTGGTGTGATGTAAACAAAATAACCATTAATGGAAAAAAAAAGACTAACTTTATGGTCATCAAGCCGAGAAGGAAAGAAATAAATGTTATTGGATCTGTTCAGCTTAAGGATGCCCCAGTGGGTGAAGTGAATACTTCGCTTTTCGTTGGAATATATACTGACAGGTATTTGAATTGGAGTGAACACGTTAGTAACCTATGTAATATACTTCGTAAGAAAGTAGGAATTTTATTCAGACTAAGATATTATGTACCGAAAAAAGTACTTCTATTATTGTATCATGCATTCGTGCAGTCACATATATCATATGGTATTGAAGTCTGGGGATCTGCTATGGCACGCCATAAGGGAATCAAATTAAAATATATTTCACTTGAGCAAATATATGTTTCTTTTTCACTAAACCATTTCACTCCAGCAAATTTATATTTCACTTCTTTAAAAAAAGCATTCCACTTTTCACAAAAATTCGTTTCACATTTTCCACAAAAATATTATTTCACTATTCACAAAAATATATTCCACTTTCTTCCAAAATACATTCCACTTTTTCACAGAAATATATTTTACTCTTCACAAAAATATATTTCACTTTTTTTCCAAAATTCGTTCCACTTTTCACAGGAATACATTTCACTTTTAAGAAAAAAAAAAATCATTCCTCTTTCTCTCATACTAAAACCTTTTCACTTTCTGCCAAAAATATGTTCCTCTTTTATCTCGGCCTAAAGCGATCTTATCGACCTGGGTGAGCTTAACGGCCTTGGCGAGCTTATCTCTGGCTTAGCTAGCTAGCTCATATACGCGCGTTCTATCGACGGTGTACCTAAAATCCATTCCTCTTCTCTCACCGAAACCATTTCACTTTCTCTCAATAATTTATTTCACTCTGCCAAAAAATACGTTCCTCTTTTTTCTCGGCCTAAAGGAGGCGCTATTGGCGAGTTTTGCTAGCTTGTTAGCTTGGCGCGGGCTATATCTTTTGTCATTTGCTTGTTTAGCATCGGTATTAATGTTTTGTTATTCTATTTGGTCTGATGGGGCTGAAGGGGGGCGGCTTTGAGGCTTCTGCACTTGATTTTGAAGTTCATTAATACATCCAATTTATGCAGGGATATATGCAGGGTGAACAAGGGATGCTACCTCCACAGGCGAACTTTGGTTTTGCTTGTTTTGCCTCTTGGGGCTTGGTGGGGGTTTGGAGTCTTCTGCACATGATTTTGAAGTATGCAGATTTATCAAGGTTTATGCAGGGTGAATGATGGATGCTGCTTCTCCCGTTGGTCTGGCGAGGCTATATAGCTGAGGGAGGGGGGTAAGTTTCTGCACATGATTTTGAATATTCTGCATTAATGTAGCGCCTAAGCTTTCTCTCTGAAATGTGTCTAAGCGCTTTACAGAAATATCATTACCCCGGTCATCGGATTCATGCAAGCTTGCCCGCACACAATGTATGCACTTTCTGCACTCCCAAGGAAGCATTAATTCCAGCCAGTCGCACTCACAATGCTAAACAAATCATCACCATGGAGAGTGGCAAATTTTGGTGCATCTCAGGAATGGAGGGAGGGGGGGGGGTGGGTACGTTGGACATACATGTAGTATGAAGGTTAGGAATAGGGCCGCATTATCGTAAGGTCACTGGGTTTCGTTTACACGATTTCTTTTATTCTGTTTATGTTACTTTCAGTTCAGTTTGTGGTAATGTCATGTTTGTTTGTTCATTACTTTTTCTTTCTTTCTATGGACCTCTAGGAAGAACAGAGCCATTTGAATAATGGCTCTGAATAGAGTTTCCTGCCATCAATACTAATTTTAATTAATTAAAATTTATAATAATTTGATATATTGATCTGCATGTATTTTTGTATTGCTTTTCATATGGAAAATAAAACCAACCAACCAAAGGACACTAGTGCCTCAGCAGGGATTCGAACCCCCGACCTTGTTCAAAGTCAGGAGACTTATTCACTGGGTCACAGCACCTCTACTATGCAAATTTTGTTGGCTGAATTCTCATGAAGTAAAACTTTATGCAAGCTATAATGATAATAATAATGTACAGATTTTATAAAGCGCGTATGTATGTCCCTATGCGCTCTAAGAGAGAGAAAAGGGAAAGACATGATTAAAAGATAGGTCACTAAGGTTACTTTGTTAGGCTAAGATATGTTTTGAATGTTAAGTGCAGATTTAAACTTCTCTATCGTGTTGATGTTTCTTAGAGAGTTTGGGAGGTTATTCCATAAAACTGATGCAGCATGAGCAAATGAACGTTCGCCATATGTTTTTGTTTGAATAGGAGGTATGATAAACAAATTCTCTTTGCATGATCGAAGTTATCTTGTTGGTTTGTATACAGTTGGAAGAAGGGGGTGGTTGTGTGCAACATGGAATGCAAGTCGTAAGGGGAAATATAAGTAGATAACTTTCAGTAGTTATTCTAGCCTAATTTCTGCGTTTTATTTTCATACAGGTTGTTATGTACATGCATTTCTCAGATATTCATTATGTTTTGTTATGCATCACAATCTGTATGATCTGTGTCATATCTTCATTATAAATACATGTATGTGTAAAGAGTCCGAAGACAGTTTGTTTTATTATATTCTAAATCGGCTCGTGCAGGTCGTGGGTGTTTCTCTCTCTCTCTCTCTCTCTCAATCGTGCTATTCTTTTTTGTTCAGTGTTTATGTTTTATGTCCGTTTTTTGTTATTATGTTCTGTTATGTTTTTAGATTGGGAATGTTCCTGAAGGGTTGGATTTAAATCAGTTAATTTTAATTTTAAATTTAAATTTTGAATTTAAATTCATTGCGATCCCTGAAGCTGCCAGTGTACTCCCCCACCCCAATTTAGAAAATATCACAGAACCGCGTCTGGGCCACTGCCACAATAAAATAGACATTTGAACTGGAGTAGAACTGGAAGCAATCGACAAGTTCAAGTTGCAACACTCATGGTCGGGGGAACCGGGGCCGGGGGCCCGGCCCCCCAATATTTGGCAGAAAAAAAAAAGGAAAAATGGGAAAGAAAAGAAAAGACAGAGAAAGAAAAGGAAAGATGTAAGAATGGACAAAATGGAAGCGCTCGCTCGCATTGTTGGCCTTATTGTATATGCCATCTATTATAGGCCTACACATTTTAACAAAACAAAATAATTGGTTTGCATCTTGCGTCTCCATCTGATGTTAAACCAATTCTATTCATGAATATAATCATAATTATGGTAGTGATATTATTGCATTTAATGAATCGGGCGGCAAGTTTTGCGAGGAATTACAATACCCTGCACATTTTGGTAACAATAATATGCCGTGACACCCCCTCCCTGCCTCTTCCTCCAATTGGCTTGCATAGAGTTTTACTTTATGAGAATTCAAGCCCCCCCCCAAAAAAAAAAAAAAAAAAAATGCATAGAAGAGATGCTGTGGTCCAGTGGATAAGTATCCTTACTTGAGCCACAATGTCCGGGGTGTCCTTCTGCAAGATATGAATTTACGTACATTTGCCACTTTTCACCCATTAAGTGGTATACCCGGTAAGATGCGACGGCCATTGTGATTTGTTTAGCATTGTGAGTGCGACTGGCCGGAATTAATGCTGTGCAGAAAGTGCATACATTGTGTGCGGGCAAGCTCGCATGAATCCGATGACCGGGGTAATGATATTTCTGTAAAGCGCTTAGACACATTTCAGAGAGAAAGCTTAGGCGCTACATTAATGCAGAATATTCAAAATCATGTGCAGAAACTTACCCCCCTCCCTCAGCTATATAGCCTCGCCAGACCAACGGGAGAAGCAGCATCCATCATTCACCCTGCATAAACCTTGATAAATTTGCATACTTCAAAATCATGTGCAGAAGACTCCAAACCCCCACCAAGCCCCAAGAGGCAAAACAAGCAAAACCAAAGTTCGCCTGTAGAGGTAGCATCCCTTGTTCACCCTGCATATATCCCTGCATAAATTGGATGTATTAATGAACTTCAAAATCAAATGCAGAAGCCTCAAAGCCGCCCCCCTTCAGCCCCATCAGACCAAATAGAATAACAAAACATTAATACCGATGCTAAACAAGCAAATGACAAAAGATATAGCCCGCGCCAAGCTAACAAGCTAGCAAAACTCGCCAATAGCGCCTCCTTTAGGCCGAGAAAAAAGAGGAACGTATTTTTTTGGCAGAGTGAAATAAATTATTGAGAGAAAGTGAAATGGTTTCGGTGAGAGAAGAGGAATGGATTTTAGGTACACCGTCGATAGAACGCGCGTATATGAGCTAGCTAGCTAAGCCAGAGATAAGCTCGCCAAGGCCGTTAAGCTCACCCAGGTCGATAAGATCGCTTTAGGCCGAGATAAAAGAGGAACATATTTTTGGCAGAAAGTGAAAAGGTTTTGGTATGAGAGAAAGAGGAATGATTTTTTTTTCTTAAAAGTGAAATGTATTCCTGTGAAAAGTGGAACGAATTTTGGAAAAAAGTGAAATATATTTTTGTGAAGAGTAAAATATATTTCTGTGAAAAAGTGGAATGTATTTTGGAAGAAAGTGGAATATATTTTTGTGAATAGTGAAATAATATTTTTGTGGAAACTGTGAAACGAATATTTGTGAAAAGTGGAATGCTTTTTTTAAAGAAGTGAAATATAAATTTGCTGGAGTGAAATGGTTTAGTGAAAAAGAAACATATATTTGTTCAAGTGAAATATATTTTAATTTGATTCCCTTATGGCGTGCCATAATCTGCGCCTGCCAATTCGATAAACAGAATTTTGATTTTACAAAAGATGGCATTGAGAGCAATAACTTTTGGTAAAAGAATGACCCCCCTCATCACCTCTATTTCATTCTTTGGGTGTTTTAGATGTTTTCAAGCTGTACAAACATTTGGTTGCGACTTTTATTTTTAGATTGATAAGCAGGCAATTACCACCCTCAGTGTATGAATATTTTGAATACTTCGAAAATTGTTATGATACGAGACAAAAAAAAGCAAGTTTCTAATTCCAAAAGTGAAGACAGAACATGGTAAAAGCTCAATTGCATTCACCGGGTCAAAAATCTGGAATGCATTACCACTGGAGTTGAAAAACCTCAATACTATAAAACATTTTAGCTACAGGCTCAGGAAATACATATTATGTGATTAGTTTTAGATTTAGTTGTTTACTATATTTATGCCAACTATACTCTAGCATTGTAGTCTGTAGTTTTCACTCTGTTAGCTGTTGATGAATCCTGTACTTGATATGTCTTGCCATATTTCATTTCATTCACACTTTCATGTATATATACACGTACAAATTATTACACTTATTGTGTAAAAGGGGTCCTATGCCTCACTAGCTATTTCGCTATTTCTGTAGGGTCCTTTTACCAACTTCTACATTTATGTTTTTATTGTTACTCATGTTGTACTGTAACCTTTTTATTGTTGGTTATAAAGTTATTCAATTCAATGCAATTCAATTCAATATAACATCACTTATTTATAACTGAATGTTCAGACACTGAAATATTTAACAAAAAACAGCCTAGTTAAGGGGTCCATTTCGATAAAATGGGGGCTGTTTAAAATATTCAAAAGAGAAAGCACTCAGTTAAACAACGGTTTTGTAATTCAAAACACCAAATTTTGAACACAGGTGAAGTAAAACATTATCACAAGATTTGTGGAGACATCTCATTTTCTGCCCTTGAAGGCTGGGACGGCGGGCATGGGCGTCGCAAGAGGGGGGTGTGGGGGTGTGACACCCCCCATTCAAAATTCTTGTCAGCAAATTCGCGATCGCTGTCTGCAAAAAAAAATTAAAAAAAATAGAGAGAAGGAGAGAGAGAGAGAGAGAGAGAGACAAAGGAGAGGAAAGAGGAAGGAGGAAGAGAGAGAGACAGAGAGAGGAGTAAGGTGCCCAAATAGAGTCATATTCGGCTTATTTGCTTGTGCATTTTGACGACGAAATAACACTGGTAGCACGAAAGAGAGTGTATATTTTTCCTCGTTCGCTGCGCTCGCTCGTACTATATTTAGATACAGGATGTTTCGGAAAGCAAAAACATTCGGCTGGTGAGATGAACACGCCATAATCTACATATCTTTAGGTCCATCATGTATTTTGATGGAAAAAGTATTACTTCTACCATAAAAAGAGTATATACATTTTTCCTCCTTCGCTGCGCTCGCTCGTATTATATTCAGATACAGGATGTTTTCGGAAAGCAAACACATTCGGGAGATGAGATGAACACAAATACATAATTTAGATATCTTTAGGCCCATCATATATTTTGATGAAGAATTATGGCTTCGACCATAAAAAGAGTATGTATAATTTTCCTCGTTCGCTGCGCTCGCTCCTGTAATATTTAGATATAGGATGGTCTTAAAATGAATTAGGTAGGAGATGTGACAAAATGTAATGGGCCTTTTTTGTGTTAAATAAGGGAATAGTCTAAAGAATTCTTGTTTGGATTCAGTGTAATCGAAAGAGGTATCAAATGTCACAAAATGTGTTACATTTTGCTAAGAAAACATTTATCCCAATTACTCAATGAAATCAGTAGTATAGTAGGTCTATCCAAGAAAGAACGATATAGAAGAAATAAAAGAGACATTTTTTAGTAATCCCAGAATACATACAGATTTGTAATTAAGACAGCAAAATCGGCACATGACACGCATGTAAATTAAGCTATTGGAGAATTCTGGATACTGTAAGAGATAAAAGAAATTCTGTCCCAACTGTCATGGTGGCCAGTTTACAAAATGATTGACATAACCTTTATTTCCTAAACTGTGCAAACTTTCTGTGGCTAAAACAAACTTGCGAAATACAATTAAGTATTGACAAATCATTTCATTGTTTAGGTACCCCATCTTGAAAAAAGGCCCCTTTCCACAAATGTTCATTAAAGAAACAGAGATGAGTTTCAAATTCATATTATAAACATGAAAGTTCACATCCAGTTCACATACATTGAGTAATTATGATAACTGTTTTCTTAACAAAATGTAACACATTTTGTGACATTTGATAACTCTTTCGATTATACTGAAGCCAATATAGATTTCTTTAGACTTTTTCCCTCAATTAGCAAAAAGGGCTCATTAATAAAAGAAAAATAAATTAAAGTGAGAGAGAGAGAGAGAGAATGGTTGCGAATATCCTCTTTTCAAGTATGGGTCAAATCCGAAACATTCATTAAAAAAAAAAAATGCATTCCAAATTATACATTGATGCACAATTTCTTACAATTTTAGAAAGCATACAGAAATCATTATGATGGCTCGCCGTCCCAGCCTTCAAGGGCAGATAATGAGATGTCTCCATATATCAATCTTGTGATAATGTTTTACATTACCTGTGTTCGAAATTTGGTGTTTTGAATTAAGAAATAGACCTAAACTGAGTGCTTTCTGTTTTAAATATTTTTAAACAGCCCCCATTTTATCAAAATGGACCCCTATATTGTGTTGTTTTTGTTAAATATTTCAGTGCTGAAACATTCGATTCTAAATAAGTGATGTTATATTACCTGAAATTCACTTTTCCCATTAGATTTTCAACTGTGTATATATGTAAAGAATTCCCCTATGTGACCATTTTTAAAGATGCCCCCCTCGGCCCTCAAAGGCAGAATCTGAGATGCCTCCTCATCTAAATCTTGTGATAGTGTCTTAATCTACCTGTGTGCCAAATATGGTACTTTTATGCCAAGATAGATGTAAACTGGGGGCTATTTTCGATTTTTTTTTAAGATAGCCCCCAATTTATTAAATTGAGCCCCTAAATTATGTTTTCAGAAATATATAGGCCCTAAAACATTGAAATATGGATTACTGATGTCATATTACCTAAACTAACTTTTTACAATAGATTTTTGACTGTGTATGAAAAAGTACCCCTATATGACTATTTTTAAAAGGTGGCCCCACGGCGCTCATGGGCAGAATTTGAAATATCTCCTCCTTTGAATTTGTTTATATATTACATATATCTACATTTGTGTCAATTTTGGTTCCATTAACCCAAAGTGCACAATTCGGCTATATTTTTTCACTACCCGCTCCACTTTATTCTAGATCTAGAACTAGATCTTGGTAAATTGTTTCCTGTCCAAAACCATACGTAGAAACGTTTCTAAATATGAGCGAGCGAAGCAAGCAACGAAAAACACAGTGATAAAGCATCATTTGACATCAAAATACATTATATGCCTATATTCGGACACATCCCTTGCATGCCCAATTCGCTTGCCTTCCCAAATAATTCTTTAAATGAGCAAGCGCAGCGAGCGAAGAAAAATTATAAAAAATCATTAATTCTTCTTATCATGTACACTCCCTGCAGAATTATTTCGAGGATAGTCGAACACGTCGCTATAAAAATGTTATGATATCCAGGCATAGATTGTTGCTGCATGGAATAAGAGTGATTGCTGATCGAAAACATCTTGTTTCGCTTCTAGAATTTATGAGCGACCAGTTTTTAAAAAAATATACTGTGACCGGGTTATCATGGTTATAGTACTCCTTTCTAGTAATTTAGTAACGTATAAGGATATTTATCGGCATCTTCCGTTCTCACAGAGGGTATTGCGAATAGGTTTATGATCACATCACAGGTCTTTATCTCCTGAAAATTTATTTTAGGTCAACTTTGCCGCTCCGAAATCATTGCAGTTATATAGGCCTAACTAACAATGTCAGTTGAATAGCATTAACTTTGGATAGCGAGACAAGATGCAAACCTTTTTTTTTTTCAGGAAGAGTAATGTAAGCGGTATTGGTAAAGAATAAAGATCATTAAATGCGTGCGAGTGAAGCGAGCGAGCGCTCCCAGGTTTTTCCCTTATCTTTTTTTTCTCTTTATACTTCCTTTTTTCCTCTCTTTTTTGATATGCGGGTTTAATACAAGGACATTATATTGTAATCTATACGAAATTAAAATTGCACATATATCGTCGAAAATTTATTTATTCATTTTCTTTAGGGGGGCCTGAGCGATGGAGGGGGGGGGGGGCTTCAGCCCCAAAGCCCCCCCCCCCTCCCCATATAACCCCTTCTACTTCTACTACACGGAGTGTAGGTTTAGGTCTAGTTCCTCAGGTCTCGGACCTACTTCTAATCTAGACCCTAAAATAGTTGTGCTAAACTTAAAGACATTGGTTAACATTGTTATGATTTTAGAAAATTTTGTTTTGTTATTTGAAAATGGGATAAACATGAGAGTTATAGTGTAAAAATACCAGTCTGAAAGTTGCAAAGTATAATATCCACAGGAAGTATTTTTAAATATCAAAAAATGTGAACCAATGTTTGAAAAATATATGAGGGTCGGTTGCACAGAATAGACATAAGCAGTGCGCATGCGCGTATGACTCACCTTACCGTACTGTGTGTTTTGGCGTATCACGCCGCGGGAGGCACATAACGGCATTTTCAAATTCAAGCAAAGTGGTCCTCTTAGTGATTGTCTCGTGAGACGAAGGATAATAAAATCGCCGTTGCGTCTAACTTACACTTTTTCATTCCAAATTACGGTTGGTTTCAGGGTTTTTTAGTACAAATACCAGTACTCATACACATGTTTCATCTTAGTTTGAGAATGTTTTAAATCAGCTACTCACAAAGTTAGCCAATGCCAATGATCGGATTAAGGCCTAGATTAGGTACTAACTTAGTCTAGATTCTAGGCCTAACTTAGATCGCTAGACACATTCCTCGACGGCACACGCACTGCATGTGCATAAAGCTTTATTAGGATAAATCTAGCAGCCCTAACGTTACACCAGAGCCAGGGTGGAAACATAACGAATCCTTTCTCCTGAGGTAGCAGGGCAAATTATCTGGGCGTTTATTTCATTAGTCTGTCTGTGGATAGATCTATATATTTAGTTTAATCAAGTTCAGAATCTGTAAATATTCTTGATCCTTCGAGAATAATACGTCTATGGTTGCATTCCTCTTATGGAAAAGAGGACGGAACTATGTAAGTCCAATATCCTATATCTGAATTCCATCTTGGTTTATTAGTATTTAAATCCTTCAAAATAATTTAAAAAGTAAATCCAAATTAAAAATCCAAATAGATTAATATACCTGTTTATAAATCCCTCAAAAATTAAAAACTAAACCAGAAAGATTTAGAATTCAAATCCATTTGATTTAGTTTTTAATCTAACTGGATTTATATGTTTTTAAACCAATGAAAGATTTATTTTAAACCCAGATCATTGGTCACTATAAATAGACGAAGAAAGACTTAAAAGTAAATCCAATAAATTTAATTCAAATCTCTTGTAATTTAGAGCGTACAGAAGTAAAGTAATGCTGCTTTACTTAATTTCCAGCCTTTTTCTACCCCAACCATCTCTAATGTTTCTTAGATCCATTGTCAGCTGACAGATCAGGTAAGCTGACTGGCTTAATACTCAACTATCCACTCATTTGGGGTTAATCAGGCATCTTTTCATTTTACTTGTTGTTTGATATGCGTCATTCATTTTTTACGCATGAGGATGCATGTACAAGAGAAATTATGAATTCTTATGCGATGTGTTCCTTCTCCCCAAAATAATTACGTTTATTACCCTAAAATCTGACTCAAAGTTGCATGTGCAAATGCAATTTTGGTAGCACCAATTTCCATTGTTTCAATTCAACCATGCGTGAAATATGAATAATAAGTTACGCATCAAATAAAAGTAGAGAAGCAGAGCTTTTCATCCATTATATCTCATCAAGGAAATTATTTATCATGATAGAGAATTTCTGCCATGAAATCTGGTTTCTTATTTTCTGGGACACACTGTAATATAAAAAAAATAATGTTGTAGTTATTTATCAGTGAATGAACGGATAGTGGTAGTAAAAGTTGAAAACACTTTTCAGAATTATAAATTTTGTCTTATAAGATATTTTTCCAGCCTATTTACCAGCGGAAAAAATGTCAAAAGTAAAGTTTATGGGAATTTTCTCCCCATGCTCACTTATCCCTGAAATTTAGCGCAAAAGTCATGTGGTACGTTGGGAGGCACATAAATTGCATGCCTTCTGATGCTAAAAAATTGAAATTTGTTCCGATTTCATTGAATCAAAGCTTTGTTATTAGGCTTGTGAACTTTAAAAATTGGTCATTTTGCCTTTGGGCAGTGCTCATTGAAGCGTAATCACATGATTTCCCTTAGATTTTCAGGAAACACAGCTGGGAAGTGTAGCTACATGTCGATGTATTCAGATTTTCCCCAAAGCCTCCTGATTCAGAAATTGCAGAGATTAGTTGTTAGGGGGAACTTCTCTACCGTAGTCCTTAGAAGACTTGGGCGTTCATAGTAGGAATAGTTGAATCATGCATTGACGCTGCTTCACATGCGCAAAAGAATATGCTAATTTCGAAATTGTCTTACCTGCTTGCCCAGAGGCTTCGGACAGAAACTTCACGCTAAATAATACAAGCATTATATAATTCCATTTACAAGCCATTTTAGAAATGTAATCCTGTTATTTCTGTATTGAACTGCGGAATCCCACTTTTTGTGAAGTGAATGATGATAATCATTTCCTCAAAGCTATCTGTTTGGAGGGGATGATTTTGAGGGCGTACTGCCATTTTGATACTTACCGTACATTGAGTGACTTTTTGATCGGAACATATCTCCTTTTTATTCTTTCCTTTCTCGTCTTTGTCCGCCCTACTTTATTTCCTTCCAGTCTAGATCTTCCTGAATTTAAAACTTGGTGAGCATATTTTGGTGTTAGTAGTAGGCACTAATAATATAGATGATTGTTAGGTACATGACATTTTGCGCTCGGCTCAATCTCTACAAAGTACTCCTGTTGAATAAGCTTTAAGCAAAACCGTCTAATTAAGATTGGCCGCCACGTGGTACCTCTCTTTGCTTATTTACACCAAACAGACCATGGGATGGACATCGAAAATGTGGCTATTATTCAATTTCCTTGGGGCACCTCCTGCAACCACACAAAAACCACCTGATTCCAAAAACATCCTCTGTAGACTACTGTAAGAGCATGTGCGGAGGCAGTAACCAAGATAATGGAGAGTGCAATGGAGCCCGAATTGGCAGTCAAATACAAAGAGCTTTTCTTCTTTAAAGTTCATTATTAATGAGTTTGGATCCTTTTCTTACTGAGCTACGAGTGTATTCTATCTGCATCTTAATGATAGCAGTTAGCTTATCTTGACTTCACACCATATTTTTTTTTTTTTAGATAAAAGTAAGTTGATGGATGTCCTGTAGACCTGTCAGTATTATATTACAAGGATTATAATACATGTAGTGAAATTGCGTACAGATAAATCTCTATCATGTTAAGTACAATATGAATTTAAATTGCACGTATTACATGGATGTGGACATGTCGTTACTTTCAAGGTAAAGTGTGATCTAGCCAGTGTGAGTAAAGTTTCAATTACATATTCTTATGAGCTTAAAGGCATTGGCTAACTTTGTGAGTAGCTGATTTAAAAAATTCTCAAACTAAGATGAAACATGTGTATGAGTACTTGTATTTGTACTCAAAAACCCTGAAACCAACCATAATTTGGAATGAAAAAGTGTAAGTTAGACGCAAACGGCGATTTTATTATCTTTCGTCTCACGAGACAATCACTAAGAGGACCACTTTGCTTGAATTTGAAAATGCCGTTATGTGCCTCCCGCAGTGTGATACGCTAATACACACAGTACGGTAAGGTGAGTCATGCGCGCATGCGCACTCCTTATGCCTTGTCTGGGCAACCGACTCTCGTATATTTTTCGAACATTGGCTCACATTTTTAATATTCAAAAATACTTCCTATGGATATTATACTTTGAAGCTTTCAGACTGGTATTTTTACACTGTAACCCTTATGCTTATCCCATTTTCAAGTAACAAAACAAGATTTTTTTAAAAATCATAACAATGTTAGCCAATACCTTTCATGGACAAATATTCACATGAAATTTAAAGTTGTTATTTTCTTTGCTTTTGCAAGTAGTATGTAATTTACCTATATCCATTAAACATTATTTTTCTGACAGATGCAGTGATCTGGGTCAGTGCCTCTTGCACAACCGTGAAAGATTTTGAGGGGTCATCAAGCACTACCTCAAGTATGTGTACATACCAACAGATGCCACAGAAAGGTCAATCGGAACTAACAGCCCTTAGAAATTCCTGAAGAATTTCAGGCAACAAGTTTGTTGGTTGCATGTGTTGATTATTTCTTTAAAAACACAATGCTCAAAATCCTGCTCCTGGTCTACATGTCTCTTAACCACCCAAGTCCGGAGTACATAAATGACTGCCTCATTCGTTATCCTTATGTTCGCAATACTCGCTATCTTCATCTGTTTGGTTTACTCAGCGCCTTTTCAGGAAACGTGCAGGTGAAATCTCCTTCCCTGCAGTTGCTGCAAAATTGTGAAACCACCTACCTGCTACAGTGGAGGTAGCCTCATTTGTAAGCCATTTCAAGAAGTTCCTCAAATCCCATCTATTTTGCTAGAGAACAATAGATTGTATGGACTAAACTGATCTTCATGAAATGACTAAAGAGCAGTGTGTGCAGCGCTTTGTAACGGCAAGGGAAAGGCGCTAAATGAAATGTCTTATGGATTGGATTGGATATTTATGTTAAAGCCAAGGAAATGCTGCCATATGGTTCAAGATGTAGGGTTCAAATTGTCCCATTGTATTTTGGAACTAACTTTAGGACTGTCCCACAGTGTGGCAAAGTCTATGATTGACGTACTAAAATCCTTTAGTGACCATAGGACATGTATATACACAATGTAAGTTGCATGCATTTTTATGCAACTTACATATAGTCCAACACTGAACAGGGTAAAGATTTTCTTTTTCCTAAATGCAAATATGATATCGATGTATTCATTTTATCTTATATCTGTTATTCAAAAGTATTTTTGTACTTCTGTGTGCTATCCTGATACTTTTTCCAAATGATATTTTTTGGTGTTATTTCAGCAAGGTGCTCTTGTTCTCTTTTGTATCGTTGATTCTTATTTAGATAAATTCCGTCCAAATGAGTAAATATTTCTCTAGATACAAATATGATATTGATGTATTTATTATGCCTCCACCCACCATGGGTGGGTGCTGGAAGCAATCAGTTTTTTGGGTTGTCCATTGTCTGTTCGTCCTGTTTTCGTTCTCATGATACATGTAACTTAAGAACCATGTGGCAGATTAACTTCAAACCTGGCTCATGTTTGCAGCCATATGAGAGGGACAACATCTGATTAGTCATCATTAGATCTTGGGGTCATATGGTCAAAGTTCAAAGGTCATAGGGGTTTTATATACAGGACTCTTTCTCACGATAACTTAAAAACCATTCAACAGATCAACTTCATACTTGGGTGATATAGGGAGAGAAAATATGATCTCAAAGATTTAGAAGTCAAAGGTCATAGAGGTTATTATGTACATACAAATGGTTCATTCTCACGATAACCAACATTTGACGGATAAACTTGGCTTATGTATGCCTATGGGATGGACAATAATCTCATTAGGTTTTGGTGTCTCAAGGTCAAAGTTCAAAGGTCATATACATGAATATTTCTTGTTCTTGGGATAACTTATAGACGTTGGTTAACATTGTAATGATTTTAAAAAATCCTGTTACTGTTACTTGAAAATGGGATAAACATAAGGGTTATAGTGTAAAAATATCACTCTGGAAGTTTCAAAGTATAATATCCACAGGAAGTATTTTTAAATATCAAAAATGTGAACCAATGTTTGAAAAATATACGAGGGTCGGTTGCACAGAATAGACATAAGGAGTGCGCATGCGCGTATGACTCGCCTTACCGTACTATGTGTATTAGCGTATCACGCGGCAGGAGGCACATAACGGCAATTTCAAATTCAAGCAAAGTGGTCCTCTTAGTGATTGTCTCGTGAGACGAAGGATAATAAAATCGCCGTTTGCGTCTAACTTACACTTTTTTCACTTCCATTTGAGTACAGATACAAGTACTCATACACATGTTTCATCTTAGTTTGATAATTTTTTTAATCAGCTACTCACAAAGTTAGCCAATGCCTTTAAAACTCTGTGTTGTTCAACTTCAAACTTAGCTCATTAATGCATATTAGAGGGACAGTGGTCTGAGTAGATTTGGGAATCGCAAGGTCAAAGATGTCATTGTTTGTATACATGAGAATGAAAAATAATCAATATAAATGTGTCATATTAATTTCAATCTGGCTATAGGCATAAATTTTGATGGCATGCGGTTGAGGATTCATATAGTTTGTGTTATCTTGGCCAGGTGCTCTTGTTCTCTATTGTATTTCTAAATTCTGATATCTCTGTGTTCTGTAGATACAAGACATAAACTGATGTCTACCTTTTTCAACTTTGCTCAATATGATAATGTGTGTGATAAGCCATGGATCGTATACGATCCATGGATAAGCCTTGCCAAAGCCATTTCTTGTGATACTTAAGTCAGATGTTTGTATTATTTATTGTATTTTTAGTTCTGATTTAGTTTGTCCTGTTAATCTTTCGATTTTTTTAAAAATAGACAGACCAAAAATTTGTAATACCTTACCTTATTTACGTACCCTCACTTTTTGAAGTGTAGAAGAAAGTTTTGTAATTGAAGAAAGACACATGTACTGAATTTTGAAAATGCAATTCTGTGCGATGTTCAGATTCATTAATTTTTTTGTTTTTGTTTTAGCATTTGAAAAATGATTTATCAGCAATGTCACATCTGGATATGTCCAGAGGACTTTGACAAGTTTATCTAGATATAGGTTATTTGACCAACTCTCAAAAACCAAGAAAAAATTAATTCTAGAAACAGTTATGTAAAGTTAATATTCTGTTTAATAAGACAAAATCCCATCTGGGATTATAAATCTTCAAATGAATTCAGAATATAATACAATTGTTTCAATAATCTGGTTAACAGTTTAAACAGTCTAACAATATGAATCTGAATAATAAAATTTCTTTTAGCACATGTGCATTATGATTCCCGTTTAAATATTAATAAGGAGTTAACGTTTAGGCCTGTTAAAGAAAATAAATGTTCACGTGAATATCGCTTTCTGAATGTAGTTTCTATGCCGAGTCCGAAGAGTAAAATATTATAACGAAAATTCCTACATCGGGCGTGATGAACTGAAGAAAACGGTGAACACGATGAAGTGGAGGTTGCGATGTCCTTCCCTGAAGGAGCTCCGTCGTTGCCCTGAAGTCGTGTTGAGGCTTGGCTGAACGACTAGTCTCATCGCACCTCAAAACCGACGAACCGGACAGGTATATCAGATCATTTCACAAACTGTGAAATCGTGAATCCTTTGACTATAGGATCCAGAAAATTCCGCCATCTACAATACAATATTTATCAATACGAGATGACGTCATATCTGTAAAGACTATCTCCTTTTATATATCAAACATGTACTTGTATAATCAATAATCAATATATAATTCAAACATGTACATGTATAATCAATAATCAATGTATAATTGTTCAATTCTAGGGATGATTTCAAATAACAACTTTAATGGAATCTATAGAAACAAATACAGAAGTCTATGGCTAAGACTATCCGAACATTTCCTTTCGCAATCAAAATTAAATTATGTAAAATTATCGACAAGCAAACTCGCCAAGTGTGATTTAATTAAATACACATAAATATCAAACAGTTTACTCTGATCTCGATATAACATGGAATATGAATAATTATTCAGTATTCTCAAATATGAAAATTCTATAATAAAACTGTTTATAATAAGTCAATCTTTAGACCTCTTGTACAGTTCTAACAATGTCAGGAAAAAGAATCAAATCTTTGCTCAAAAATCAGACATACATTTTGATACAAAAATATCTCAAAAACAAGGAAAATACTACTTACAGTCTGATTGGAAAAGTCCTGCTTACGGAAACACAGGCTGCCTACCCTGGCATCTTGGGTGTGGCTCTCTGGCAGTATTGCTGCTGCCAAATACTGCATCAATCTTAGCAGCTCAACAGCTTCTAACAAAATGGCAGCGCTAGCATGCATGCATTGCCCGAGCTTGCCTTAGCTTTCCCAACCTAGCAGAAAACCGCTCTACCATGACCTAACAAAAGACTGCATGGTATAGCAAACCCCAGCCACTATACAAAACTGACCTGCTTAAGAATTACAAGCACCTGCAATTATAAAAGATGCTATGTACCTTTGACAAGCAAGTTTTTTGTATTTGATTGCATTGTACAATTGCTCGTATAAACATGAAACTGTATGTGCCTAAAATGACAAGTGAGAGGTAAAACGTCACATCTAAAATATGTTTTTACAACGTCTTGTACTATCATGAAAGGGAATGACAACCCCAGAAGTTTTACTGTTTCAATAAAAGGAGATGAATTTGAACAGTATTTTAAGAACGAATGAACAAAATTAGTCAAAGAATAAGAATATGCAATAGTTTGCACCTGCACAAGACATAAAATAATTAGTCGTATTTTGACCTCACTTACACTCATTAACATTTTCAAGTAAATTAATCTTGGCTCAGCAAATTGGCAACACTGATGATTTCATATGCTAGCACTCCTCCATTTACTTATACATGAAATGTCATATTTTCTTAATGATTTTGGACGTTACACATTTTTTTCATCCCATACTCAAAGTGGGGCCCTATGTTATGTAAAAAGCAATTACATGTACTCTGAACATACATGTACATTGACGGGGGGGGGGGGGGGGGGGGGGGGGGGGGGGGGGGGGGTAGAAAATGTGTATCTTCCAAGAAATTTGAGAAAATGTGAAATTTCATGCACAGAGTGATTGGTAAAGCTACTCATGTATGATATCATCAGTGTTGCCAATTAGCAGAGCCGAGAGTAATTTACTAAAAAATGTAAATTAGTGTAAGTGACGTCAAAATACGACGTCTTCTTTTACGTCTTGTGCAGGTGCAAACTGACGTCTTTAAGGCGTAAGTAAATGACGTAAAAAAGATGTAAGACATGACGTGAAAAGACGTGAAATGACGTGATTTTTCCCGATCTGAGTGCTTCCTTTTGGTCTTAAGGACGTCTTAAAGACATCTCGTTTTTACCAACACGACGTAGAAATTACGACAAAATGTAACGTCATTATGACGTCTTCAACTGTTGCAAATTGACATCTTTATAACTTAAGGCAATGACGTAAAAAAGACGTGCGAGAAGTCGTAAAAAGACGTGAAAATGACTTTCCTTTAACCAGTTTGAGGGCTTCTGCTCTGGACTTAAATATGTCTTAAAGACGTCTTACTTCACCCAATACGACGTTAAAATGACGTAAAAATATGGCGTCTTATTTTACGTCGTGTGTTCGTGCAAAGTTTCGTCTTAAAGACGTGGTAATAAGACGTAAACAAGACGCATGGCACCACAGAAATAAGACGTAACTATGACGTAATTTCTACCAGTCTCTGCTATCAGGGAAGGAACAAGATTGTTCTTTGAAAGACTAATTCAGGAGAATTCCAGATCGTGGACTTGGTTTATATAAAAAGATGAAGTTCTCTCGGAGAATCAGAATTCTCCCATGAGATCTTTGGGCATGTCTCTCTGCCTGTCACTACAATATGAAATGTGATAGTTTGGGCTATAAAGGAGGACATGTATTCTCTCGCCCATCATCATGACCTCATCGATATCAAGATTTGGATATTATCTTGGATCTCATCTTGGACATCATTTGAGACATCAGAATGGACATTGTTTCCAACATTGTGTTCGACAGCATTGTCGACAGCTTCATCGCATTGGCGACTTCTTCATTTGGAAATATGTGATTTATTCTTCTGTAATCTTCTTTTTTCATTGGAAGCTGTAAAGCCAGCTCACTTCACTTTTGAACTTGGTCTTCGTTTCAATAACATTCTGGACTCTTAAGTTGGATTAATATTGTTCGAAAGAGGACTCTTCCAGCTAAGAACTTGTAAGTCTTCGCTAACTTGATTATAATACGTAACATTTGGTTTGTTTTTCACATCTTTTCGTAATGAGATGTATGTAAATATTTAATAAATCTTAATTATCTGTAATATAAAAATCTATTTGTTCGATTCTGGTCATTTGTGGGCTTTGTATCGCAACACTTACCCGGACGTATACCCATGAAATTATGGATACCGTTTCAAACCGTTTCAAATCCAGACAAGAAGGGTTATGGCTACGATGATATTAATAACGTTATACTTAAAGCCATTATTCCATTCATTGTAGATCCCCTTTATTCAATTTGTCCTTACTTCATGGGCAAGTTCCTGACTCCATGAGAATTGCAAAAAGTGTTCCTTTAGGGGGATAAACTAAATGTTAACAATTATGGACCGATCTCTTTATTACCTTGTTTTTCCAAGATTTTGGAAAATATCATATATATTCGAACAGGTACCTTCCTAAAAGGTACCTGTTTTTTGTTAAGTAAAGTACAAAAAAAAAATGATGGAGAATACTGTGTTGAGGTTGTGTTTTGATGAAAAAAAATTGTAGCTTAACCAAAGGAAAATTATCGGCATACTCTTTCAAAAGTCGGGTAAATGTATAGAATTATCAGTTCATCTTGAACTTGAAGGTGCAAAATGATGAAAAAAAAATGATAAGAGTCTTATAATAATCATCGTATTGATGTGTGATGTCAAACCGTGAAGGTAAAGAGAAAAAAAAAGGAAGAACTGTCAAGTCATGATGACTGATTACGGCAAATTAAGAAAGAAAAATAGCACTGAGGAAACAGGTATTTACAGCAATAAAAAAAAAATCACACAAGACAATTTTTATGTATATCATGTCTTTCAGTATTGATCCTTTTCAATGCATCGCGGTGCTTTATTCTGGTCTATCCAAATTACACTCCTTGTTGAGAAAACAAAGCGCCAATTCTAGAAGAGAGAAGGCCCCATGCAATGACTCCCCTGAAAGGCCCGCAACGCACAATAGCTGAGTAATACGGCTGCGAGTCTCGGCGAGAAGCTTTTCGGAGCCGTAAAACAACTTGTCTTTTCCCCATGAAAAACATTATAATTTATGACCGAAACAATTCAAAACTTATGTTTTTAGTGAGTGGAAATACTAAAGAATCAGGAAAACCAGTTTTTATTCCATTTCATAAAAGGTTGCTAAGGCCTTTTCCAGAATGAATTTGACATTACCCGTTGGAAAATGCCTCGTGGAGACAAAACGGAAGTCAAACTTTAAAAGCGTTTTTCTAGAAAACATACTGTTCCAGAGCCCCCGCCTTCTCGGGTTTTAACGGCAATTATCTCAACAAATACTCTACCCCTTAGCTTGAGCTATATATCAAATTAAAGCTTGAGAAATGGGGAATCATAATCACTCAAAACATGACATTTAAAAAAATGCGACTTCTGTCTGATTTTGACGTGACGGGTCACATATTTTCTCAAACTTCAATTTGGATTTAGAGAAAAAACACAGTACCATCCATGCTTTGTTATTTTTTGCTGAGAAAGTAGTTTACGCTATTGACAAATTCTGTCAAATGGTTGGTATATTCCTGGACTTCTCCAAGGCCTTTGACACAATAAACCACGATCTTTTACTTTACAAACTTTCCCATTACGTTGACGTGGCAAGGCCTTGCTGTGCTTCAGGAACTACCTTTCTAATAGAAAACAATTTGCCTCTCTAAACGACCATTTATCTGATTTATGCAATATCAACTGTGATGTACCACAAGGAAGTCTGTTGGGCCTCTCCTGTTTATTTTATATATAAAAGACTTTTGATGATCATCATATATTTTATCCTTCGTAATTTTTGCCGACGACACGATTTTTTTTCCGCGTAGTAATTCAAACGATTAACTTAGAATTATCTAAAATACTACAATGGATTAGAGCTAACAAACTTTCAGTAAATCTTCTAAAAACTAAATACATGCTGTTTAGTAACATTATAGATTCAATGCCAGCCAGTAATGAATTTGAAGACTTCGACTAGAAAGTATTTCGTATATTAAATGTTTAGGCGTTACAATAGATAGCAAACTTCCTTGGAAGTATCATATTGATAACATCTGTAAAACCATTTCTCGTAATAAAGGTTTCATAAATAGGTTAAAAACATATCTCCCTTCGGCTTCCTTACACTCTGTTCCTCCCTAGTTTTACCATATCTTCATTATGGACTTCTGGTTTGGGGAAATACGCACCATACCTTACTTAACAGAATTTTGTTATTGCAAAATAAAGCCCTTCGAATTATTTTCTTTTCTCACGCTTATTCCCATGCTGATCCTATTTTCCTTGAAAACAAAATACTAAAAATTAAAGATCTCTATCTCTTCCAATTAGGTCACTTTATGTATGATTATAACAATGACATGCTTCCCTCCGCCTTTCATGACATGTTCCCCCAAAATAAACTTTCTCATAAGTACCTTACAAGACATTGTGATGACTTCCATCTACCCATGCTCAGAACCCTTTTCGCTCAAAACACGTTTACTTTTACCGGTCCCAAATTTTGGAACTCTCTTCATAAAGATATGCAACTGGCCCCCTCTCTTAATTCATTTAAGAGGATTTTTTTGTTGTTGTTACAATCTTACAAAACAAATCAATGAGTATCCACCTCTTAACCCTCTTCCTCGATCTTTTTATTTTCCCCACCGTATTATCCTGCCCTCTCTGTAGCTCTCATATGGCCACTCCCGTTGCACTATGCTTACTTTCATATCGTGCTCTCTCTCTCTCTCTCTCACTTTCTTTCTTCTTCCTCTTTTCTTTCTCATTGTACACGTTTTGTGCAGCAAGTTTTCTTGTTTTTTCACCTTTGTTGGTTTTCTTATTATACCAGATTTTTATGTGTTTTTTATCTCTTGTTATTCTTCGATGTATCTTTATACTTTCGCAACTGACATACGAGTCGTAGCAAGTATATAAATTCTACGAGTTCACATTAATTCGTGTTTTGATGTATATATATATATATATATATATATATATATATATATATATATCTATATATATATATATAATGATAAAATTGAACAAAAGTTATGTTTACAACATTATTATTAAATGGGGGATCCACACTGTACAAGCATTGCTTTTTCGCGGATCCCTCCATTTCCACAAGAGCTTATACTATATATTCTTGTAGATTCACTTTGTTTCATATTTCAAATTATGTAAACGTATCCTGTATATTCAAAAAAAAAATGAACAGTTATGTATGCTAGATTAAAAAAAAATAATGTTGTTATTTGGTTTTTTTTTTTTGGGGGGGGGAAGAAAAAAAACCTCTTGAACTCTTGAACTCTTGGACACACACACCCTCCCCCACACATTATAATATTGTTATTCTGCGAGCGAGCGAAAAATAACCACATTAATGATTTTTAAGAGCATTGCAAATAAAAATCCACGATATGCCCGTCATTTTTGACATTTTTATAAAAAATTCACCAACTGATTATTTACAATATCATATTGTCCTTAACATTAGGGGGGATATTTGTACACGCCAACCCCCCCCCCCCCCTGAAAAAAGTGTGGGGGATATATCCCCCATTCCCCGGGATTTAAGCCAATGATACACACGTACAAACCAGCACGTGCGCACCAACGCATTCGTGTGAATTTAATATGGATAACTCCCTCTACAGTTCATGTCGGTTCCATTTCATTTTAATAACTGAAATCCTTGTACTAAAGCAACCGTTTCTCTGAAAGAAGCTTCGTACATATATTTAAATGATCTTCTAAAATGTTCATTTTGCGTGGTGTTTTATTCAAGATGTGTCTGCACCATCATACCAATCATTTCCTTCTTACACTGTTAACGTGGCTTCTACTTGGCGTTCACGCTTGCAGTATGTATTTCTCTTTAAAAAAAGAGAGTATGATATTTTGCCCAAGATGATGAACATAACAACGAATACATGTGAGTATTGTTTTCATTGCGTATGATTAAATGAAGCGTGTTTTGTTCTCCTATTGTAGGTCCTTCACCTTGTGCAACCTGTTCCACCTACAACATTACATATTTCATGGGAGATGACGCGGAGCTCAATTGCACGATTCCAGATAGATCCCCGTTACTACGTTTACGTTGGAAAAAGGGACATAATGAGAACGAGATATTCTCCTGCCAGCAGCAGGCATGCGACGGAAATGGCGAAAGACATGAACTTATACAAAGAGAAGGATACAATACTACTGTGTTCAAGAAGACAAACATAATCTCAACTGATGATGGCCAATATATATGTGATATGCAAACGCAACTTTGTGCTTTATCTTGCTTCATCAACTTAATCGTCAATGGTATTTGTGGTTTGTTTTGTTTTCCTTTCCGCGCATATCTATAAAGTACGTAGAGTCAAGTTTGAAACGTTAAAAACAGGTCCCGTGCAGAGGAGGGTCACCACTTTGTAAGTTGAGAACCCACTGCACTATTCGAAGAAAAATAGGGAAGCCCCTGTGCAGTGGTACACCTGCACATTCCGATTAGTTTTGTCGGGAGGACAGATTCGAGGGTCACATCGACTCAGTTCAATTTCCTTCACCCCAGGCCCAGCCGCCCAGGAGACGTCAAATAATTAAAGCTTGTCTCTATTTTTGGTAAATCTCATCAAAGTATCTTTCACTAATTCAATTCATTGCCAAATGAGATGAGAGACTGTACCATAAAACTTTATGGTGTATAGGATACTGAATAAAAACCATTTGTGTAGGTGTATTTTACAATCACAATGTCAAAA
The DNA here is from genome assembly GCA_029962745.1 of Echinometra lucunter. Taxonomy (NCBI): domain Eukaryota; kingdom Metazoa; phylum Echinodermata; class Echinoidea; order Camarodonta; family Echinometridae; genus Echinometra; species Echinometra lucunter. Next base: position 24,409 of record JAPZVO010000044.1, on the reverse strand, counting down.
CCTTAGTTTTCGGACCCCCGAAAACATTATATTCTTATTATTATTATCATCGTTATTATTTTCATTATCATTATTATTATTTTCAGTGCAATAAGCAACACTAAAACCCAATTTCAAAGGATTGTCTATTATGAATACCACGGATTCTACGCGAATGCAACAAAACCGACCCCCCCCCCCCCACATTTTAAAGGAACGAAAATCTTAATACAATGAAACATCTTATGCATAATTTCATTTTCCAGCACCTCTAGGGGGTTTGATCCTCACCAATGACAATGATAATACAATGGTCAACACCACCCCCCTAAAGGTTTTAGCGGGTACCAACACCTCTATTTCGTGTCAGACCAACTCCTCAGTAAAACCACAAGTCAGTCTAGAGTGGATAGCTATAGGTCACCTTTACCTCAATAGGCACGGTGATGTGTATGATTCACACCGCATAGTGTCTTCACGGATATCATTCAAACCAAGAGCGGAAGACAATGGAACAGTTCTAAGATGTGAGGCAAGACAGGATTTCGGCACGCAAGTGGAAAGTATACAGACATCTATTACATTATTGGTGGAAGGTTAGTATTTCCACTCTCAATTATGAGATAAAAACACAAACAGACAAGATAACTAAGTAATGACCTTTTTTGTTAAGTAAAGGTAAAGTGCAGTTGCCTCTATGCCATTTTTTATTAAATCCTTTGCTCGTCGTTCTGTCTTTTCTTTTGTATTCGTACTGTAGTTTGCATTTCTCATCTTGAGATCTTTAATTGTGACCAGCTGGACGCCATCCTCAATGGTCGCAGTAGTTTATCTTGTCGCACAAATGTCAGCGAAATCAACCTTGTCTCATCATCAGTGTTTTTCAATGAAACACCCGTGGACATTACTCAAGAGACACATGCAAGTACTTCATGGCATCATTCTGGAGCGTCTTATGCGGCAACATACAATATTTCTTCCTTTACGTCATTCCAAGTATCATGTTGTGTTTCTAGTACATCCGTCTGCCAGTCAGTCTGCTCAGATGTTTGCTCCTTTGACACGAGTGATTGTAAGTATACAGAAGAGCCTATATTTATTCCTTACATTGTAATTCAAACGATCTTAATACAGACTTTTTAGCTGTTGTTTATGATGAAGTTAAAAAAAAGGGTATAAAGAAATATTCCTTAGCGGTAGCGCCGTTCTTCTGTGCAGGACATAAGTTCTTTCCCTTTTTCAAATAACAGGGGAAAAAATGTAGATTTTTTTTCTCTCTAATGTTCCGTTTATTTCCAAACTGACAACTGTCTTCATCTTTCTCGTTTCTCAAAACCGAAATAATAGTAATACTCCTTCTTTATGTTTTTAAATCACCTCAAAGACTACGATCAGGAATTCGTTTGGTGTTTGTCGCTCGTAGCTGTTTTTGTTGTTCACTCTATAAATGCACAATTTGGATCCAAACTCTTGTTTCGATATTTCACAAAGATCTCTTCTTTTTTGTGTATTAGATTGACAATACTTTTCATATTTTCTACCATTTACTTTATACTTCTGTCATTGAAATTCCTCGGGGATAAATAGGCCTGAGATGAAAACGGACAATGTTCGATATTTTGTCAAATATCATGGTCACCAACATGACCAACATTAATTGTATCTATGTGGAATATGCTAAATCAGTACTGGGTGATCACTTAAAATCCAACAAATTACTTTTTCGTCAAGGTCTTATTTTTTGTTTTTATTTCCTTTAAAATCAACATAACATACAAGCAAACGCCGGATAGCCCATTTCTTGGTTCTTGATAACTGGATAAAAATAAAATATCTTTAAATTGACACCAATGTGTACATCACTGAAATAATATCAGTTTATTGCAAATAAATTTGGTTTGATATGCCCAGACGCTAGGGGAAGGACAAGGATTTTTGCTTTACCTGAAAAGGCTAAAATATTGCATTAGTCCTTTTCATGAATTATAGATGTCCCAATCGTGATGAAATTTCCTGACCACAGTGGACTACCATTGGAGGAGGGTTCCAACGAACTCAGGCTTGAATGCTCTTCACCACCATCCATACGGAATGTATCTTTATACTGGACTAAAGGCATAGGGGTTGGGCAACTTGTACCTTCTCGCCACTTGAATGGCTCAGAAGTTATTGAGTTCAAGAATGTCCTCCGAGAAATGTCAGGAATCTACAAGTGTCACATGAATACCTCAAACGGGATTATTCTCCAATCTGAAATCAGCGTAGTTATTTACTGTAAGTTATTTCTTCGTTAATTGGATCAGCCTTTTAAAATTTCTACTTCATGAATATTTTTCTTCAGTTCAGTGTTTTGAAGTTAAATCTGTGCCTTTAACCACATGATCCGCTGTATAAAACGGTAGAATAAGAATTAACGCAGTGGCTAAAAAAAGTCAAAATATCTTTTTGTTTTATGTCTCTTTTCCAAAATATATAGACCAGGGGAATCAAATGAAGAGTTTGTTTGCAAGAAACCAATAAAAGCAATTTTTGACAATTTTAAAGTAAGGTGACTGTCATATAGCATAAAATAATACCTTTTAAAGGATATATTACTCATTACATATAAAGGTATGTCTTTAAAGTTATGGTCAAAAGTAGCATACATTTTCTTATTATTCTCTTTATTTTTTATATTTAATTGCAAATATCTCAATTTGACAAATGGATATATCGGTTTTTGTAAACAGACTCTTCAAATAGTATTGAAATTCCTGGAAAAGCAAGAAAGAAAACACATGATAGCGACAATGGTGGCATAGGCTTATATAGAGTTTCAATGGTTGAACCAAAACAAGAATCAGTTATGCTCGAATGTTTCATTTTTGCACTTTTCTTACAATTTTCAGCCCGTCCACGTATCATCCAGAAAGATATAATGATTGATTCCTATGGAGATGACGTTCTTACACTTCAGTGCCAAGCCGATGCCTTTCCAGAAGCAAATATATCATGGATCTTATCGGAAACCATCATGAGCACGGCGAATAAATCGCTATATAGCGACCCTGGAAACGGCACTTTGACTATAAGCCCACCTCTGTCAAATAGCATTAGAGGGGAGAATATCACGTGTAGAGCTGTCAACCCAGTCGGGGATGACACATTTGTTTTTCTAATTCCCAAACAAACCAGTTCAGGTTACCAAGGTTTGTCTTTATGATAGCCTTTATAATTATTTTGGCAAAATGCATTTAAAAAAAAAAAATTCTCATTTAGGTTGTACTGGATGTGGTTAAGACTTTGATTTTTATACCTAAATGTTTGAAATTGTAGTTCATAAACTGGGTCTATTTTGCCATAGTGGTTACGAATTCAGGAAGGGATTGCATTAGCATTTTTTAAAGACATCTAAACATAGACATTGCGGAGCATGCATACGTCGCGTCGGTCTTAAATTGGACTTTCCCGCTCATAATCGTCATCTCATTACATTTGAAGAAAAAAATCAATTGTCCTAAGAAGGTACTGCTTTCAAATCCTAATCCCAGTTTCGTTAAAATGATTTCCCAACCAAATTTTAAAAAAAGAGCATTCCAATTCGATTGTCACTGAAATTCGTCTCTCCCGCTAGGCTCGTGAGGAATGCTTAGATCATGTTTGTCATTGGAATTTGTCAATAGATTTATAGGCCTTAGGATGGGGGTTTAACCAGGTCTTTAACCATTTCAATCTCTCGTAATATTATTTAATTTCTGCTACTTTTCTTTGAAAAAAATAGAAATGATGATACTTGTGATTTCAATATCATTGAAAGTAACTTCGTATGATACACAACCCACACGCTATGTGTTCTCATGACAGGATCATTGTCTGTCAGTAGACCGTCTATCTCGGCGACGGAATCGAATGAAGTTTTGACGAAATTTAATGCCAACAAACGAAATTGATTTGGCTGTCTCGTGCCCAGCTACTGTGATTAACGAATTTCACTGCAATTCACGAAAATGGGTGGCAAAGCACGAAACTGAAGCAAGCATTTCCACATTACACAGGGCAAGAGATGAAATTGAAGGCACATATTTTGAAAAAGTTGAAGGAAGAGGTGCCGGAATCGGCCTGAAAAAAAAAAAACAACTATATGAATGCGAACGCAGTTACTTTACCATAACTATGTTCTCTATTATTTTCTAGGTTCATTCATTCTCTTGTATGCTGCCGGGGGAGGTATATTAGTCTTCATTCTTGTGATTATTTCACTCGTCATTATCATTCGACGACGCAATCGAGTGAAGAGGAAGGGTATGTATTTCTGCCACATGATTTTTAAAAAGCATACACACACGCACACAAAACAAAAACAAACAATAGAGCAGGCAACAAACGAAAAAATAGGGGTTCTAATATATACATGCATTTGGGTTATTGTTAGATCTTCTTATAGAGAATATTATATGATATAACAATATTTGTATTGCTAGACTTTGCTTGAAGAGTTTATTTCCAAAAGACGCTAAATCCACTTTGAGTGATTTCGAGAAAATTAAGGATTTTTGTTTAATCCATATTGCTTCGATGGATAATTTTTTTTCGCAGTTGGATTGTACTAGCATTAGACATCTAAAAATATAGAGACTGAAAAAACCCTGCATGAGGAGTATTTTTTCCTTAGAATTTTCTTGTATTTTATACATAATTTCCAGTGGAGCGAAAAAAATTATTTCTAAAAGGCGTTAAGGCCCCCTCACACCTGACCGAATGTAGGCGGACGAAGGGTGACGAATGGGGAAAATGCACGAAATGCACGCGAATTCAACGAATTCAAATAAAATTTCCGTCAAATCATGCGATCAGTAACTATTGTCAAATTTTATCAACGAACGGTAAGCGAAGGATAAATATGACATGCGAAGGATATCGATTTTTCGGTTCACCTCTTTGAGTATATTGCAGCCGAAGGCGAGCGAAGGGTTGATATAACCCAATAAGACGAACGAACAGTGAGCAATGGTTTGATATGGCGTGCGATTAGAAACGAAGACGAGGGAATTGATCGGGCGTTCTTGTACGTTTGTGTGCGCTTCTCGGGGTGTAAAAAAGCGACCAGGTCCGTCCGAATTTTAGTACGGCCAGAGAAGTAATCCACGCAACATGCCTACAGTGAAAGTCACAGTCACAGTCACAGTCACAGTCACAGTCACAGTCACAGTGAGCAGCTCAGAACTCGCCAAATTATTCGTCTGGTCATTCGCTCGCATTCGCAATCCATAGTTTGTCTTAGTATCTCTTAGCCTTGTCTTCGTGTATGTATCGCTATTAAAATTTAGTGAAAGTTAGTATTGGTTTCCCTTCGCATAGAAGATGGCAAGCGAAAATCCGTTTGTCATAGTACTCATATTTTGTCATCGTGTTGCTTCGTTAAGGGTTCTTTCGAGATCGGTCCACTTTGGCCAAAGCCCGATGAGGGACTATGCGCGACAATAACACACGAACGATAAACGAACGATTACCGCAGACTAAATAAGAGATGCGAATTCAAACAGATGACCAACGATTTTTCAATTCGTCAGGAAATTTTCAACATGTTCAAAATTTCCGCGCGAATTTGAATAATCGCAGCTGTTAATTCAGAAGGTGACAGCCCACTACACCGAAGACCCGCGAGACCGAGGGCCCGCGAGACCGAAGGCCCGCGAGACCGAAGGCCCGCGAGGCCGAAGGCCCGCGAGACCGACTTTTTTTTTTTTTTGTATCTTATTTTCCTTCATCAGGTGCCGCGGTCGAGTGGTTTAAGGCGCCTTGTTGCAGCGGCGTAACAGGTGCCTGTTATCAGAGGGGGAGGGGGGCAGAGCGAAATATTTCCCGGTAACTCCGTCTAGAATTAGTGGCGTAGCTAGGATTTCAGTTTAGGGGGCGGTAGTGAGCACGGGAGGCGCGCTCCCAAGGGGGGTTCTTACGTTCTCTGCCTGTTATCGGGGGGGGGGGGGGGGGCAGAACCTGTGTCTATCAGTGGGTGGGATGAGTGTGTGCGTTTATATGCAAAATAGGGTTAGAATATTTCTTTAAAAGAAGAAAAGCTTGATATTTACAACACTGAGCCCTCGGATGCGGCACCACAGTATTTTGGTTCATCAGTTCATTAAGAATTATGTTCTAATTATTGTTGTAACAATTTTTGGTTTCACCACGGTTGTGTAGATTTCTTCAGAGACTTTGGCATGATTTCGTTAGACGATGAAGTGAGAGACGGGATGGGGTGTCCGATTTCGTAGTATCATAAAAAGCATTTTTGCAAACTATTCCAATTCTAATAAGTTAATACTCCGGCAGAAGCTGAAATTTTATCTCAGAAAATTGATATTAAAAAGGGAATCAATATTAATGAATAGCTGAATGAATGAATGAATGAATGGACGCATGAATGATGAATAAATAAATGAACATCTATATTTATTAATTGATTACACCCTCGTAGCAAAGGGGGCGGGGGCAGTCGCGCCCCCCAAAAAAAACGCCAACAAAAAAAAAAAGAAAGAAAGAAAAAAAAAGGGGGAAACGTAAGAAGAGCAGAAGCAGACAAGGAACTATTCGAAGAAAACATCGGAGCTTCCGTGCTTCGCGGGGAGGGAGAAAACTCCCCTTATAGGGAGCGCCTTTCGCGCGCTCAGTATTAAGTGTTTCGTAAGTGTTTTGCGTGCTCACTACCGCCCCCTAAAATGAAATCCTAGCAAAGCCACTGATTCTGGACTAAGTTATGGGGACATTTTTTGGCTCTGCCCCACCCCCCCCCGATAATAGGCAGAGGACGTATTAAGATGAGCGGGAGCAGAAAAGGAACGATTCAAAGGAACGTCGGAGCTTCCGCGCTTCTCGCGGGGGACACTCCCCCTCCCTGCACCCCCCTTGGGAGCGCGCTTCCCGTGCTCACTACCGCCCCCTAAACTGAAATCCTAGCTACGCCACTAATTCCAGACGGAGTTACCTCGAAATATTTGGCTCTGCCCCCCTCCCCCTCTGATAGCAGGCACCTGTTACGCCGCTGCAACAAGGCGCCTTAAACCACTCGACCGCGGCACCTGATGAAGGAAAATAAGATACAAAAAAAAAAAAAAAAGTCGGTCTCGCGGGCCTTCGGTCTCGCGGGCCTTCGGCCTCGCGGGCCTTCGGTCTCGCGGGTCTTCGGTCAAGTGGGCGGACCCCGTTCAGAAGGTGTACGAACCCAAACACGAAGGGTAAATATGATTTACTATCAGTTACCATTGAAAACGATTTAAAAAAAAATGCCTTTCGCCAGCCATCGCAAGGCATATTTCTGGCAATTCGGTTAGGTGTGAGGGGGCCTTTAAATCCGTAGAAATAATATATATATTTATTCTGTGAAAAGTACTATACATGCAGAATTTCTTTTATTCTCATTTGTGGTACTTGCAATTTTCAAAAATGTTGATGTTTCGAAGAAGGAAAACGGTATTAAATAAAAAAAACGTCGATTTTCGCAAAGCGGATTTAGCGCCTTTCAAATAAACGAATTTGGATTTAGCGCCTTTTGCAAATAAACGTATAAAACGTATAGTATTTAACCCGTTTTTTCTACTTTCCTGTTATTTTTTTTGTTGAAATCTTCAAATGAGTAATATTGAAGCGCATGTGGAACAAGCATCCAGCCCTACCAATAACTTGGTTTTGGTGAAAAATGGATTTAGCGCCTTTTGAAAATAAGATCTTTAAAGGCATTGGCTAACTTTGTGAGTAGCTGAGAGAAAAAAATTCTCAAACTAAGATGAAACATGTATATGAGTACTTGTATTTGTACTCAAAACCCCTGAAACCAACCATAATTTGGAAAGAAAAAGTGTAAGTTAGACGTAAACGGCGATTTTATTATCCTTCGTCTCACGAGACAATCAATAAGAAGACCACTTTGCTTGAATTTGAAAATGCCGTTATGTGCCTCCCGCAGCATGATACGCCAATACACACACAGTACGGTAAGGTGAGTCATGCGCGCAGCACACTCATGTCTGTTCTGTGCAACCGACCCTCGTATATTTTTTCAAACGTTGGTTCACATTTTTGATATTTAAAAATACTTCCTGTGGATATTATACTTTGAAACTTTCAGAGTGGTATTTTTACACTATAACCCTTATGTTTATCCCATTTTCAAGTAACAAAACAAGATTTTTCAAAATCATAAAAATGTTAACCAATGTCTTTAATTGTGCTATCGGCTACTTGACACCAGTTGATAACCTAGATATTGTAGCTTTTCGCTAGAAAATTTGAACACCACTCGAATCAGTTTATGGAAATTTCCCTTTATAGACGAAATGTTGCACAGCTGCATGCGCACCGGAAGAGTCGTAGCTTGGAGGGGGGGGGGGGCACTCTTGGGGCCCACCTCAAATACTTACTACCAGCACACAGCCCTACCCCTAAAAACACATTTCTCCCCCCCCCCCCCCCCCCTTTGATACACATTTCTTGCTATTTCAAAATTTCAAAGTTTAGTATTTTTTTTCTCATGAAGCAAGACAATAAAATCAACAAACATATTTTTGCTCTATTTGACCATGGTTGTCATGAATTGTTCCCCGTCATCTCTCATCCTTTTTTTTTTCTGTCACCGCTAGTAGCATGATAGGATGGGGTGAGAGGTTAGACAGCTGCAGCATAATTAAGTTGCATTTTAAGAGTTCAAATAAATTATTTTGATTACGACCTAAATCAAGAAACTATGTTGAGTACCAAAAGTCATGGCGGCAAGGCTACTTTACCCTTTTTAGTATCGCTTCAGGTATTATTTCAATTGACAAACTGAGTCTCTATTATTTGTATAGTTTGATTTCATGATTTGTCTATACATAGCAAGTGCTCCAGAAGTAACGACGGCTAATGTTTCAGCAAGACAGTCGACGGACCAAAATCGCGGTCCTCTTCCCCCTATTCCAACTGACCAACTTATTCTAAATCCGACAACTCCACATGCTTCTGAGCGACAACTTCCGAGACGTACGGAGGCCAGAACTGGAGATCATATTCCATTAAGAACCCCTGTACACCCTCTGGATGAAATCCCCAGTGGTGAATTAATGTCTACTGGAATAGCCGGCTCCAACACCACTGCAAACATGACAAATGTCTCAGCGGCTAAGGTGTATACTTCAGATTTGTACTCTTTTTTATACCATGCAGCTGCATGAGAGAAAAAAAGTTGTTAATTGATAATTTGATCTTTACTCATCCAAATGATTATTTGAATTTTTATTCATGACCATGATGGCAATAATGCGACAAGCTTAATAATTCGCATTTATAGTGCGACACACAAGATTAAAAACTGTAGCTTCATGATCTGCTTTAGTTACGTATAGGAGTCGGAAACCACATGATATATGTTCCACTTCATCACGGTCACTGAATTAGCAATATGGTTCTGTTTCAGAAGACTGGTTCTTTGCGTTATTTTATGTTTTCAGATACTACATTCATAACGCATTAGCCTCCCTCGTTGATGTAGGCGTAGAAAAGAAAAATGTTTTAAAATCATGTTAAAGCCAAGTTTTGATGTAATGCTTGATAAGAAAATCTGTCATGAGTATAAAGAATCAATCTGTCCATATTTCCGAAATGCTACATGTGTAAACTTCTATGTAACACTATTATGATTATTACTATAGCATTTAAATATTCTGCATTCATTTAGAAGAAAGGACCATTGGATCCGTCCGTGGAATACGCGACGGTCGACAAGGATTGCAATGTTCGTCAATATCCTGATTCACCTTCTGCAAGGGTATTAACTTTTGAAACATTACTTTTTAGATGATAATTCTTAATTGACGAATTTTGGGTTCTGTTAATCATAGTGAACTTATGAGGAGATTTGGCTCGAAATCACGTTAGTTGTAATGGTAGCAGTAGTATTAATAGCAGATAACTTTGTCGCATAACTTGTTATCAAAATCGCTATGAATGTCTGTTTAAAAAAAAAGAAGCTAGATTTCACTTCTCGCGCCTGGTAATGTAACACATTTTTTGTAGAAAAACATAAGTTACATGTAGATTTTCACGTAGTTCTTTGATGCTTTCTTCAAACTTACAGACTCGTTTGTTTTTTGTCTTCATTGCAGAAAAAGGGGGAATAAGGTTATTTCATAGAGAAAACTATAATAAATTTAATGAATCTTATAAACGCTCGGACATATCCAACACAACAGCAAAACGATATTTGTATGGACCACTTATCTTCGTCCTGTACTTTCTGTTTCTTGGTTTCGTTATACTTGTTCTACCAGCTTCTTTTTTTCAAGGAAGTTATTGCAATGATAAGAACAGTTTATACTTCTCCTCTAGAGATAATAGTTATCACTAAAATAAAAAAAGAATAGTTCGCACTAAATTAAAGTTACAGAAATGGTACTGTTCATAGAATCGTATTAAATACACTTCTCTTACTAAGAATTTACAGTCCTTTGTTTAAATGAAAATGCTTAATTACGATTATTTCCCTCAAGAATACACTTCCCCCAGGAAGGCGTTGAATGAAAATAATTATATTAAACTCTTAGTATTCTGACATATAAAACTTTTTTAACAAAACAAATTATAACTGGGGTGTAATATTACGCCTTTTTATCCACTCTATAGAGAGGGCCTTTGGACCCGTCATTGGAGAATGCCACAGTCGATAAGAAGAGTAACAGACATCCAAATCTTGGTTTACCATCTGCTCAGGTATCAACTTACACATCAGAAATCTCCTTTAAATATAAATCCCTCTATCTACCACTGAAGAGACACCTTCATATACACACCATGACTCTCTCTCTCTCTCTTTCTCACACACACACACACACACACACACACATTTCAATCACGAGATCTTTACAAGAGGCAGTTTCCAATGAAGAGCTAAAATTCCCACTTAAGTTTTGCATTTTTCTTAGAAAGAAATTAGATTCAAATGAAATGCCGGAAGATTATGAGACTGCACACAGCACTTATACCATTTAAGAATCTCTTTAATAGGACACATTGCGAGGTGTTCTTCATTCTGATGAAACAATAATTTTATACAAATTGCAACTTCCAGGTTTTCATTATACTTTATGAGTAGATTGCTAGTCATTCCCCCATTGGACTGTTTGATACCTAAACTGGAAATCATAGCGTCAACCATTCTTACTTCAAGTTGAGGTACCAAGATATAAGCAGCTTCCCACCTTTCCTTCAATTAAGTCGTTTTTATTCATCTCTAAAACATTGTAAAATAAACAAGGAAGAGCTATATTATGTTGTTCTTTGTTTGCATACTCCGAAAGATTCTTCTTTGTCTTTGGTGAAACTTTCATAATAGCTTATTGATTTAGCTTCATGACTTGTTAGCCTCATCAGCCTCCCTCGTTGATGCTGGTGCAGGAAAGGGCCATTATGTATTTGCCGCTATTAATTCATAATCCCTTCTCCCTTTGAGTTACATTTTTCCCAAACTAATCTCCCTTTACTTCAACCCTAACATGGCTTAGCTTTCCTTAAACAATATACCACTCATGATCTAAAGCTCGAATGTAATCATGGTAATGATTGATAAGAAATTTATTATTGAGTATAAATAATCGATCCTCCCCTTAATACTCCCAAACTGCTTCTCGTGTAAGGCTCTATGGAACCTTATTATGATACTGATTATTACTATAATACCGTTAATAACGTTCTACATTCATTTAGATCAGGGGACCACTGGACCCGTCCGTGGAATACGCGACAGTCGATAAGAAACGCAATGTTCCTCAACATCTTGGCTTATCATCTGCACGGGTATTAACTTTTGAAACATTAACAGGCCTGGAGATAATAATTCTTAATGGATCTTGGGTTCTGTTAATAGTATGAACTTTGAAAGGATTTCGATAAAAGTCGTCTCGGTCGTCATAGTAGTAATGGTAATAGTAGGCGACTTTATTGTATAATCTGTTCCTCAAAAATTGTTTTTATAATAATTTTCATTTCTCTCACATGGTAATAAAACACATTGTTCTAGAAAACATAAGTAACATGTATTTTTTTTTCTTTTTTTTTTTGATACGTTCTTCCAACTTGCAGACATTTTTTTCGTCTTTATTACGGAGAAAAGAAGATTTGTGTATTATTATTTAACGAGAGTAGAATATCATAATGTATTTGTAAAATCCGATTTAATTACTCCTGTCAACTACAATGCCTGTAAATTACCTTTAAGAAACCAAATACTTGTTTGATTAACTAAACATTAAATTGCTTTCCTCTTTGATTTATAAACCACTTAATGCCCAATGTCACAAGACGTTCAGACTTTCATACCCTTAACTACTGCGTTTTTTCCCTTTATTTTCCTTTATTTCGAGCAGGGACTTTTACATTGTTCGGTGGAATACGCAACTGTCTGTGAGAAGAACAAGGACTCCAGACAAGATGCACATGTGACCACCTCACTGGGGCAACAGGTAAGACAACCAGGCAATAGTTTTGACGTTAGGAAATAATTATCTAAGATAACAAAAAAAAAAAAAAAAAAAAACGTATATATTTTTATGGACCACTTATCCTGTATTTTCAGTTTCTGTGTTTTTTATATACTTGTTCTACCACCTTCTTTCTTACGGAAGTTACTGGAATAATAAAGAATAGTTTATACTACTTCTTGAAAGATAATGATTCTCCTTTAAAGCAAAAGAAGACAAAGAAAGTTACAAAAATATGGTCTTTTAATATAATATTACACCTCTCTTACTAAAGAATTACATACCTTGATTTCAATAATATTGTGAAGTAATTATTACTATTTCCATCAAGACTAAATTCCCTCACGTTAAATGAAAATACATCAAACCATACACAAATTATTTTTTTTTAAATAATATAAATGATAACTGGGGTGTAACATTACGCAAATTTATCTGGTCTATAATTCTGACATATGAAACTGTTTTGCAACAAAATAATTTATAACTGGGGTGTAATATTACGCCTTTTTATCCACTCTATAGAGAGGGCCTTTAGACCCGTCGGTGGAGTATGCTAACGTCGATAAAAAGAGTAACAGGCCTACAAATTTTGATTCATCATCTGCTCAGGTATCAGTTTACACATCAGAAAGCTCCTTTAAATATAAATCCCTCTCTTAACCAAGAGGCACCTTCACATACTCACTGTAACTCTGATACACACACTACACACACACCCTCACACACACACCTTTCTATCACAAGATCTTTTCAAGAGCCACTTACGTTATATTTGTACCACCTTCTTTTTTACTGAAGTTCCTGGAATGATATTGAGTAGTTTATGCTTCTCCTTAAGAGATGGTATTCCTCACTGAAATCAAAAGTAGGCATCGAAAGATACGAAAATTCTATTGTAAATATAATCTTATGATATGCTCTAAGGAGTAAAAATCTTGAAAGATAATAGTTCTCTTTTAGTCAAAGGTAGACAACAGAATTTGCAAAAAATAGTAATAAGAATCTTATGATATAAACCTCTCTTACTAAGGAATTAGAGTCCATGATTTGATGATGAAGTGTAATTAGGATTATTTTCCTTAAGACCTACCTGTATTACAAAAAACGTCGAATGAAAAATATAAAACCATTAAAAAATATTTTCCAAACAGCATGAATGATAACTGGGGTGTAGCATTACGCATTTTTATCTATTCTATAATTATAGAGAGTGCCCTTAGACGCGTCAGTGGAGTATGCCACAGTCGATAAAAAGCGAAACATGCCTCGAAATCTTGGTTCTTCATCATCTGCTCAGGTATCAACTTACACATAGGAAAGCTCGATTAAATATAAGTCCCTCCAGACAAGAGAAATCACTGTGACCTTCTACACACATGCAACATCTTTCCATCATGCAAACTTTTCATGAAACAGTATCCAATGAGTATTAAACTGTAATCCCGAAATGAAGCTCTGGGAAAATTAAATTTTAATGAACAGAGAGGATAGGGAGTAGCAATTAAAAAAAAGTTCCATCAAAATTGCTTCCGAAATTAGAAAGTTATGGAAGTTTAAAAAGTCTTAATTTACTTTCTATAGTGATCCTCAAAATCGTAATAATGCTTCTATAGGGCAGGTTTGGAAGGACAATACTCATCATATGTTGTACACAAAATTTCCATTTTTCCCCCATTATCTCTCAAAGTACAGCTTGCCTAATTTTCTCAAGATATATCGTGGAAAATGTATTTACGCCAGCATATGTTGAGTTCACAAAGAGACAAGAATATCCTTATAGATAATGGAGTAAATATGAATTTTTGTGTACAAAATATATTGAGAGTCGTCCTTCTCAACATCCTATTTTGAAACAACATTGCCAATGTTAGGATCTCCACAGAAAGTAAATTGAGACTTTTAAGAACTTTCATAACTGACGTATACGTTTTTCGGAATATTTGTTAGTGATATCTTACTTAAAACCTCTAAAAATACGTGAAAACTATATTATGCAAGTGAAATTTCTCTGCAACATAAAACAACAAAATGACAATAGGAATTGTGTCTATTCCACGACAAGGAAAATAGTAATGTGGGATTGTAAAGTTCCATTTCATGGGGGGGGGGGGGGGAGGAGAAAAACATAACTGAATTTCGAGTTATTACCCACATGCATGGTTTCTATGCTACTATAACAGGGTGGCCGCTGTATAAAGCTTGTGGGAGTTAGAGAATGCAGTATTGAACGGTTTAATGATATCATATTCAAATATTTACAAAAGCTGCATTAAATCTCGTGATGTTATTTTCAAGAAAGTCGAATCATTTGTACGTCTTTTTCATATAGCCATTAATCAGAAGTCCAAATCATTATCTAATAACGCAACAATTGCATTATCGTTATTCCTCGTTATTTCAATGCAACTTTGAAACAATCTGATGCACAGTTTTATGGTTTTAAATTTCTTTCTCAACTTAAATTTATTCATTCATTCGATATTTTAGGCTGAGTATGCAGTTGTTGACACTTCTAGAAAAGAGAGAAAGAAAGGACTTTCAAAAGTTCCCCGAAATAAGGTAATTGGTTAAACTTTAAATGCCAAGAAAGTTTTGCCTGAACTGCTGAATACGCAAGTGTCGCCTAGCCTATGAATTAAATAGTAGAGACAAGATTGCAGTCTCATGTTGCTTTGCCGCTTGGTAATGCCATTTGTCAGTGCACTTTGAGGAATGGTCTCAGTAAATTACAACCAAGTTATAGTGAAACTGTTTGTCTTTTAAAAAAATATATATTTTCGTGATTCATTTTCTGTTTAAAACACTTGAAATTGTTGATTACCTGTACTCATCTCCCCTGTTAGAATAAGGCACAAGGATCCATATCTCAGAAATGATTGTAACGTTTTAAAAAAGAATATGAGAAGGGAACTCACTGAGGGTATCTTAAATAACACGAAGGAAACGGGGCAATAAATGCCAACCCATTGATTTACTTCAGGTATTGAAAGAAAACTATTTTTCCTGCCACACTTGTTCACAGGTTCCTAACAACCCAGACATCGAGTATGCTGTTATTGACAAGACAACAAAGCGTCGCCACAAACATGAGAAGTAATCATATTGAGAAAGAAAATTTTACTTCACTTCTTTCTTTTTGTTTGTGTTTGTTTGTTTGGTTTTTTTTTGGTAATATATATTGATTTTTTTAAATATCAATATTTGTATATCTTGTCTAAAGGCAGCAGAATTTATAGGCAATCCCTCAGATCGGCGAGAAATTGTCTCAGTTGTCTCTGTGGGGCAATGTTCTTTTTTTCATTTCTTATTTGCCCGTGGAATGTGTTTTAACAAGTTCAGTGGAGTAAATTTCCTTGTAGTTTTCATATTTGATGATTTGAATCAAATTTACAATGATTTCTATAACTAGAATGTTTAAAGCCCATAATTTTGAATATGTTTAATCTTTCTAGAAGAAGATTTCATAAGGCTGTTTTAGTAGATCAATAATGTTCAGCGACCATGGCGATGGGCGGTATAGAGCACTGGAAGAATATTCATAATCTTCAATATTACATTTTTTTGCACTACGATGTATTTGTAAGAATATGTGCACTGATATCATAACTTCAAATAAAAAACAAGAACTTATAATAAATGTCAAAATGTTGTTTCACAATATTGTATATGGAATCCGTATTTCGTTTTTGTTAAATTGTGAGACAGCCATTTACTGCAATGCGATGGATTATTGGGTTTTGATCACTGTTAGGATTTATTGTTAGATTGCAAATTCACTAGTAGTTGCTTTTCACTGTAAACATAGAGTTCCTAGACTTTTCATATATTATGTGTCATGTTTGGTAGTACATGAGTACTTTATGATTGTTATTTTTATTGTTGGATTTCATATTTATTAGTATTTTCTTTTTATTGTAAAGAGTAAGTAAGCTTTTCGTAAATTCTGTAGTAAATGAGAAATAATGTTTTAAAAAAAAGTGTTTACAGATTGATTTGCACAAAGTATAACCTATTGTTAGAGTATCTAAAACATCAAGTTAAATTTTCTTTCAAAAGTTTTGTTCATATGAGGATCCTCTTTATTTCGCTATGGAAAATAGAAGGCATCGAATAAATGATTTGTGTAATGGCTATTAAGGTATTATGTTTTACTGGATTTTTTTTTATATTCTTGAAATGCACGAAATAACTTTTGTTTGTGTAAGATTTTAAGAAAAAATATCTGTCACAAAAGAAGCATGATTAGAAATTGAAATATTTTTTTCCAAGCTGGGAACTATCAAGTCTTTTGATCACTATCAAGTCTTTTGATCAAGATTGTCAAAATGTGAATAGAGGTGACTTGAATAGAGTGGATTTGAATATTGTGGAGCAGAGAGCAGGTTGATCAAATAGAGCAAGAAAAGCAAATCTGCCCTTTAATAGTCACTGCATACATTGCTCTGTATGCAACTGCATTATGTACTCTGTGTTGAAATGATTTTATAATCACAAGGAAGAAAAACCTTCGAAGAATTAAATTACACGTACATGTATTTTTCGACTACAATGAGCAATTTTGTAGTTTCCGTCAGATGGAATCGGTTTTGTCGCCAATTCTGGGACAGACGTCGGAAACGAAGATACCGTGTAAGACCTTTCTTTTCTTACAGTGATGATATTTTGTTTCACTTTTATTCAGCCTGAAGTGTCCTTACCAAATAAGGACGAAGTTCTGGTTTATCTAATAGCCACATTAGATTCGGGAGATTTTCCATTTCCTTTTTAATGTTATTCATAATGCCTTTACGATTATCTGAAATTAAATGGCGACTCTAATTCATCATGAATTATTGTCAAACGAACGACTTACACAATTTGTTATTTATGTATCATCACAGAGCTTCTAGAACCAAGAGATAAACACAAACTTATGTCTCAACATTGAAAAATACCAAAAAAAGGCACTTCAATTTGATAATTGTATGGAATATAATACAAATTACTAATAAACACTATTTCCATTTTCACAACATACCTTGCGTAATGAAGATGTCAATGGTGTAATAGCCTCTTTCCCGATTATTATGAAACGTGAATGCTTTTGTCAACTGTCCTATAACAATGTAGAAGAGAAAGAGAGCTCTGGGGATGTTTCACAAAGACTAAGATTGACTCAAATCGCTCTTAACTATGGCAGGCCATTCGGCCAATATTTGCTTTTACCATTGGTCTCTCAAAGGATGCGCAAATAATTGTCACAAATTTAAAGAATTTACATTTTTTTGTTTTCTTCATCAATGAACTATAAAAAGAAAACAGTGGCATGAATAACCAGCCAAAGTTAAATGCGATTTTAGTCAATCTTAGTCAGTTCTGCAGATTTGTGATCGTGATTTGCAAATCCTTCGAGAGCTCAATGGTGAAAGAAAACAGTGGCATGACTAACCAGCCAAAGTTAAGTGCGATTTTAGTCAATCTTAGTCTTTGTGACCCCCCCCCCCCCCCCCCGGAGAGAGAAATACTGACCGGGAGAGACATCATAATGATGAAAATAACAAATAAGCAGATAAGAGAGTCAGGGACAAGAAAGAAGAGGATCGAGGAGGAGAAAACAGAAAAGCAAATCAAGTTATTAATTTGTATTCACAAATTTCAATCATGAACATGAAGTATCAATAAAATTCATAATAGAAAATAGATACAATGACAGTAACAGTAACAAACATTGTATTTTCATTAATCTGAGTATAGGGCTATAATGAAATGTGCACTCACGTTAATTATGATAATGCAAATTTGAACAAAAGAATGATAGTAATAATAAAACAGCTGGATATCTTAAAAAGCAAAGCTTCTATATCACATCCCCAACGACTCAGATGTAGTGGCTTGGTCATTTGATAATAATAAATCTGTTTCACAGAAAAGAATTTGATTTACATTGACAAAGAGGATAAAAAGAGAGCTGTTGTAAATGAGTAATTGTCTCATTCTCCAAAATTAAATGTCAAAACATGGGATGTGCGTAACTTTGGTAACTATATGTAGATTTAAAGGTATGTGAGGGTGGAGGATGAGAAGAAGTACTTAGAACAGGAAGAGGACGTAGGCTAGCAAAATTCGGACATTTAGAGAAAGAAAGAAAAAAAAAAGCATTAGAAATAGCCACTCGGTTTAGGTGGCCAAAGGGTTATAAACTAAACACAAACTTATCCCACCCCCCCCAAAAAAAAGAGCGTTTTAAGTTTCGATCTTCACCTTGTCACGCATTTCAATTCACACCAAGGTACGGTCGCTGGGTACGGTCGCAGAGACCGTACCCAGCGACCGATCGGACGTGCTTTCACACCGCTGTCAAAATTTGGTCAGGCCCAGGCGATCGGTCGCTGTATAGCTGACCTAGCCGGAAGCGGAAGTAGAGATAGCGCGTGGGCATGTATGGGGGTCATTGCATTTCGATCGGTCGCTGAGTACGATGTGCTTTCACACCAATGTACGGTCGCTGGGTACGGTCGCTAAAGTACCTCAGCGACCGATCGTTTTTGACCAAAACGATCGGTCGCTGAGTACGATGAAATGCTTTCACACTATGATTCATCGGTCGCTGGGTACGGTCTCTGCGACCGTACCCAGGGACCGTACCTTGGTGTGAAAGCAGTAGTCTACTTCCTGCGAACAAAAAATAATTACCATGAAATAGGTTGATAAAATATCATTCTTGACATTTCTTCTGATAAACTACTAGTACATTTGGGAGAATTATCCCGAGGTACGTTTTTGATACAACCGGCTTAAGTATGGTTAGTCATCTTACGTTTTTGTAATTCTAAATCATAATTCATCATTTGCATGCAGTCGAAGAGCTTATTTCCAAAAGGCGGTAAATCCACTTTGAGAAATGTTGAGTAAGTCAAAGATGTTTGTATAATCCATTTTCCTTCTACGAAAGAAAAAAAAAACTTTTTAAAGTTGTGTGCTTCGAAAATTCGCCAAACTTGGGCGGAGGTTTGGAAGTGGTGTCAGTATTTGTTCGAGGGATGCGGGAACTGTTCGCGAATATTCATTTTTTTTGAAGTTCTGCCGAACTAAAAACGAACAAATGGCGACGCTTCCGAACCCCCGCGCATGTTCGGCGAACTTTTGGAGCATAACATGCGAATGTTGGACTTTGCATTTTTCTTTTTGGACATTCGCATCCTTCGCAAATCGTTCGCGTACCCCGTGAAAATCGCACTTTATACATGCGTCGGTGTATTAGAATATCGACATCTGTTCGTACCTAATATGTATATGAATACATATTTTAAAAATTGCTTCACTAACACGAAATAATTTGTACACACTTGAACTGAACATGTGGGTGTAACAAAAGCCATCGTGGTAGTGATGGTAAAAAATATAGTATTAGTATTAGATGTAGTAGCTTTTAATGACTGATGGCGATTAAAGTGTTAGTAATAGTTGAATAAATTTTTTTTTTTTCGAGCAAAAACACGTAAAAATCTAAATATATCAGTTTGAATGGAACGTCAAAAAAGAATAAACACACCATTACAGCACTATTTCACCATTTACTTTCTCCAAATCTCTTAACCCGTTGGCTACTGAGTACATTCATTCCCATTATACAGGGGCCACCTGGTAGCCAGTGGGTTAAAAAATCCACACGCTTGATTAAACCAATATTATTAATTTCATGTTATGCCGATTTTCGCAGGCCGTTTTTATCAATTCTCTAAATTGTTTTGCATATGCATTGCATAATACACTTATAAACAAACGAACATAATAGCTGTATATGCATAATGTCAGAGATGAAATAAATGGCATTTCATAATTTGATTAATACTTCCTTGTTAGGTTGAAGTAAGCTATTCTTTATTTGCTTCGCATAAGATTGGACATGCAGAAATTTTGAACCAATGTCAAAGGCTGTAGCTCATGTGTGTGTTACATCATAGTAAACCTTACACCTTAGTTTCAAGTTGATATTCAGTAGTCAATACATTATACCCTTCACCTTGCATTTGATGTTAGTTTGCATCAAGTATCTGGGGAGTATTAGTATCCAGGATTCTCTTGTCATTGTACAAAATAATGTGTAATCAAATACAACAGCAACAACGACTATTTTTTTTTCATAAAGAATAAAGAAAGAAGAGAAGAAAGAAAATAATCAGGAAATAAAGTCGGGGGTTGGTTTCGAAGTGCTTAAATCTGCCTGTAGATAAGTGTTTTTGGTCTCGTTAACTATTTGCTTATAAATTATTTATCTTTTTGTATGATTGCAGAGGGATTTTCATAGAAAGCTTGGGGCGCATTCCACCCCTGACGAATAATGATCTACTTTGGTATTGCAGTTTAACCATTGTAATAATGCATGTTTGTTTATAAAGAGTATTTATTCATTCATTAGGAAGGTACAGTAAAACACTCTTATAACAAACCGGATAAAAAAAAATTACCTTGTATCTAAAGAACTACAACGGAATTATAGAAAAGAGGGTGCTGAAAAAAGTGAATTAGAGAGAGAGAGAGAGAGAGAGAGAGAGAGAGAGAGCGCGCGCCCTTTTTTTAAACAGTTAAGAGCTGCAAAAATCATCCAATCACCGATGGAAAATGGCCATAAAACCACCACCATCAACAACATCATTATTAGTCGTGTGTGGGCGTTTATGTGTTCTGCGCATTAAGGGGGTGGCTTTTCCTTTTCGGGAGGGGGGGGGGGGGGTCCCTCTTGCTTTTAATTCTGTTGATATTATTTATCTATATTTCAACATCGACAAAGTAATTATTGTTTTTTGGATTAATGTGTAAAACCTTTAGTTCACAATGCTATGACATCGCAGTTCTCCAATTGTTCAGCATCAGGGCATGCAGAAAAATAAGCGAAGGTGGAGGGGGGGGGGGGGCTGGGAGCTGACGTCTCGACATGGAGTTGCTAGGATAGGTGTGGTAATATAAACATACAAACACAAACACACACAAACATACACATACTTACCCGCACTTCAGAAGCACGCACACTCACAAAATAGATATTAAAAGACCAATCATTAATTCTTCATTAAAACGATTGACAATCATGAAATTAAGAAAGGAAACTACAAAAAAAAAAGAAAAAAAAAGAAAAAACAAATATGGACACGCCTGTCAAAACACTATTTCACAATTCAGTCAATTTAATTCTCTTTCAAAAATCTGTAAGCAACTCATTATTCTAAGAATATTTCACGCCTCTATTTACAGCGATTTCATAATCGCTGCACATAATTGATAATGCCCCAAGGATGAAGCAACCATCATCAGGCCTACTCTGTTCCTATACTTCCTTGTTCAGTCGAAGTATCACTTATGTGTTTTTAATTTCGCGTTAATTTGCAAGTGCAGATATTTTTATTCTTTTTTTTGTTTGTTTTTGTTTTTTGCTTTGTCAAAGACTGTCAATCAACGCCTTTTAGTTTCAGGTTGATATTCTTGTTGTTCATCTATTATTTTTTCCCCAACCACTTAGCTGATGTCAGTTATACCTCACCTATCAGGGATGGATCCAGGATTCTATTGTTGAACAAGGCACGAGTTCCAAAATATGCGTGATTAAAAACAGCAGCAATAATAGAAATATTTTCCTTCTTTTGAAAAAAAAGGGACAGATAGACAGACAACAAGAGGGAGAAGAAATTTGGAGGGGTGTGCGGTTCCGAGGTCCTTCTAATGGATGGGAACATGTGTTTTTGGACACGTTTATATACATTTTGCATAGAACTTATTTCTCCATTTTGTTTCGGTGACACGTTATATAAAATAAGAAAAGATTTTCTTGGTACATGTATGTCATTTGTTTCCTTTTGCCAAAGTAGGGCGGTATGTGTATAGGTGCGGGTGATAAGGCGAGGAGAGTGGACAAACAAAAATTCTTGAGAACAAGCACTATTTCAAAATTAATTCTCATAAAAAGTTACATTCTAAATGAGCAAAGATCAATTGGGCAAAAAGAATGTCCATTTTCGGACCATGAAATTTTGAGATTTTTTTTTTGAGAGAGAGATTTCAACGACCTTTCGTGCGTGTTAAGCATTTAAGTTATTCCTTCCTTGAAAATCATTTTGCATATTCGTTACATAACACACTCGTCAGCAAACAAAACAAATCTAATGGCTGTACATAATGCCATCGTAGCTTTACGTAACCTAATGCAAGCGGCATACAAAACTTTGCTTTATACTTCCTTGTTCAATATAAGCATGGCTAATGTGTTTTTATTCGCGCTAATTTGAAAGTAAAGATATTATTCTTCAACAATGCCAGGGACTCCCACTCACGCCTTTTCGTTTATTTCGTTTGAGGTTGATATTCATCTTGTTCATACATTTTTTGTTCCTTTTAGTTGATCGCAGTTTACATAAAGTATCAGGAGCGGATCCAAGATTTTTAGGGAACAAGTTCCAAAATAAGAATAATTAAAAACAAACACAGCAACAGAAAAAAAAAAGATTTCTAATGGCTAAAGAAAAAAAAAAGAGAAAAATCATAGTAGAAGAAGAAAAAAACATTACACAAAAATCCATAGTACAATATCAGTTCTGTAGTGCGAAAAAACAAAAACAAAGCAAAAACAAAAACACGCAGGGATTATTTCTCTCAGTATCCATAATCAAATTAATTATTATCTTCTACTTTGGTGTTACAGTTTTGCTAGTAGTCATAATGCATGTCTGCTTAAATGTTCATTTGATGAAAGATCCACTAAAAATCCAGATTACACTGTTAATAGTGAAAAAAAAATAATCATTTTGTGTTGACGGAATGTTTGCTTCTGTTAAAACAAACAAAAATATAACAAAACAAAACCAAAACAACAACAACAACAACAACAACAGCCCTTCGTCATTTTGTGTTCTTCAAACCTTGTAAAGTAAAGAAGAAAACCTTTTTCGGGGAGTATAGAACAGATAGTGCTGAGGCAAAGAAGGGGACAAAAATAACAAATTTTTCTGATCACAATTAAGAATATTGGGAAAGAGAGAAAGAGAGACAGAGAGAGAGAGCGAGAGCGAGAGGGGAATTTAGTGAGCTAAGGGTATTTCGGCGGATGTGAGCATATGTGTGTGTGTGTGGGGGGGGGGGGGGGTGGTGTATGTGCGCTTTGTTTTCTTTGGGCATGTAGGCCGGGATTTCCCCATCCCCCTCTTCCACTGCCTTTGTTCTTGATATCGAAACTTATTATTACATACAACAGGGAAGTGCAGTCAATTTGATTACTTATCTACAGAGGGGGCACTTCGAATATTTATAACGGAGACAAGTCTATAAAATTCATCTTGTATTGACAGGAGAGAGAGAGAGAGAGAGGGAGAAAAAAAAGGACAGGAGATCAACAGATAAAATACTTTATTTCTATCATCTTACCCCACGCAGTAGAATTTTGTTGATATTACAAAATGAAGGACAAAATGAAGGTAAAGGTATTTTTGAATAATTTGTATTCCTTTAAGACTTTGTGTCAAACCCATAATTCACAACGAAATTACACCAAAGCCAGCGAGTATACAGTGGTCATGTACGAGGCACATAGGAGCTTCCACCCCCTACATGGATATCATCTTTCCCGTATCTAAATACGTGTGTGTGTGTGTGGGAGGGGGGGGGGGGAGGAGGGGGTATGGTGTGATGTGAGTGTTTTTCTTTCCATTAAAAATATAAAAACATAACTAATGATAATGCTACTATAAGAAGATGACCAATAATATGTAACTTTTTTACTTTGGTTTTATGTGTCAAACACGTATTTCTCAATGGAATTACGCAGAAGGCCTCCGAGTATTGGGCATGCGTATAAAAAAAAACATTTAAAGCATCGAACTTTTGCGAGGGAGCAAAGCGGCCCAAAAGTAACCCCCTGACTGCCGGAGTACCAATATTTTAGACAATGCACGTTGGTTAGGGGCTGCTAGTAGGGGTAA